>VZUI01062020.1:0-99268 GCA_013401135.1 Cettia cetti
AAGGGAAAGGGAAAGGGAAAGGGAAAGGGAAAGGGAAAGGGAAAGGGAAAGGGAAAGGGAAAGGGAAAGGGAAAGGGAGGGGAAGGGAAGGGAAGGCCAAAAGTAAAAAACCCCATAAAACCAAAACATAAAACCAAAAAACCCCACCCCCAAACAAATGAAAAAAATACCAACAACAACAACCAAAAAAACCCACAAAACCTAAACTAAATAAATGTTCTATATTTCAGACACTAGAATTTCAGGAGAAGCTGCTGAGTGCTTTTCAAAGTGCTAAGTACATCTGCTTCTTAAAACTGGTCATTACTGTAAACTGTCATCATTAACCAAGGAAATTTCAATTCACTGCTGACCCAGAAGCTGCAGCTTTGTGCACTTAACACGGCAGCAAGGTCTGTCCTTAATCAAAATGCAGAAGAGACAATTTACTCTGTGCTGCATCCATGTTTTTGTCACTTGCAGAAGATGCTGCTGAGTGCACAGCATTCTTACAAAGTCAGAACAGGTTTTTGGTTCATAAATATTAATTTAAGACACTCAACCTGAAACATTTGAAAGTCTTGGCTTTTTTCTATTATTATTCATTGCACAATGATATTTTAATTGGAAATAGATAATCACCAGAATATTAATTCTGTTTTACAGTCTTAGAATTAATATGAGTGTATCTGCACACAAAGAAACACTGCAAGTGTTTATTTGGCTGTATCTGAAATCCTATAAACATCTCACTATATTGTATGTAAACATTACACAAAATATATATTTTACCTCTAGATGCCTACTATCAGCCCTAACAGGGATGCTTTAATAGGGCAAGACCTGTGAGAGTAACTGAATTTCCCTCGCTTCAGCCTTTTAGAAAATCAAAGTAAGGCAAAGGCTCTAATTAATTTCAAATAAGAATGAAAAGTCTGTTGGGCTTGACAACAGCATTTTGCAGAAATCTGATGAAATCTGGGTTTGACTGATAATATGTTAAGAACATACTGTTTCACTGAGTTCCCTTGATTTTTGAAGGATCAAATTATGCCTGTAAGAAAGCTTGGTTTTGACAAAACTAAAAGAGAAAAATCAACAGAAAGTTGAGCAGTTTTTACCAGGGATGCCTTGCTGAGCCATTCTTCCAAGACTTGCAGTGCTAGAGAAATTAGCAGTGCCTTGGGTGTTCCTCAGAGTGCCCAAATGTTTGCCCAAGCAAAGGGCCTAGCAGAGCTGTCCTTCAACACTGATCCAAAATATCCCCCAGATATGACTTTTTTCCTGGGTGGGAGAGAAAAATATTATTTACACTTACCTTTCTGATAACTTTATTTTAAAAGCATGCAACTTGTAATGTAAAAGCAGAAACAGCAACATCTTCATGAAGAGTGATTTTCCAAGAAGAAGGACTTTTTACAAGGGCATGTAGTGATAGGACAAGGAGAAATATCCTGAAAGAAGGTAGATTGAGGTTAGATAGTAGGAAGATATGCTTTACTGTGAGGCTGATGAGGCACTGGAACAAGCTGATGTGGATGCTCCATCCCTGGAATAGTTCAAAGCCAGGTCAGATGTGGCTCAGAGCAACCTGTTCTAGTGGAAGATGCCCCTGTCCAAGGCAGAGTGGTTGGAACAAGATGATCATTAAGGTCCTTTTAAATCCAAACCCTTCAGCAATTCTATTACAGGTTATTCACCCCTCGTGCTGAACTGTTATCTGTTAAGAAGTGCCTCTTTCCTTTTGAAAGTATAAAATAATTCAATATTCAGTGGGCCCAAGATCACAGTAGCTATGGATGATGCACTCTCCTAATATTCTCTAGCAAGTCCCTGGTGTTTCTATACTGATTAGTGGATTGCCCAGTCAAAAGGAACAGCCTCTGCAGGGGCAATCAGGAGAGAGACACTGAACGCCTCTGTCCCAGATGATTAAGATTGTCTCCTGAGAGATAAAGAATCACTCCAAGTGTTTGCAGCAGGACTAATGAAGACTGATTTCTTGAAGCTGCAGCACAATTCCCCAGCACCATACCCACCCCTCCCTCCTCCCCTGCAGTAACCTCAGCTCCCCTCCACGTCCTCAGCTGCCTCTGCAGGAAGGCTCAGGCATACGCCTGTGCCACAGGAGCCAGAGGTGTGCTCTGGGCCAGCTGGCTGCTGCTGGCACCCCTAGAGAGCATGGAGCCAACAGCCTCAGGTCTGCACAGGGAGGGGGCATCAGGCAGGCCTGAACAGAAACTTTTGATTTTCCCACCCTCCTGTCAGAGTTGAGCGGGGCTAATCAATGAGTTGGGAGTATTATTGCTAAAAGAGAGAGAAGTTTCTGACAGAGTGTGGGTATCTTTTCTTTATTTAAAATCAAGAGAAGTGGGGGGAGAAACTGGCACATTATGCACAACCTTAATAGAATGCTAGGCATTTGAAAGCTAGAAGTGGGATGTCTGTCTGCATAACATTTCTGAGCAGAAGTTCAGGCACTGACCTGCTTGTGCTTCTGCTCTGTTCCTTGACCTTTTTCTCCCTCTGTAATAGTTATTTAGAGTAAAGGGTTTTTGGATCTTAATGCCGCCAAGTTCTGAACTTCAAATGGTGGGCTCCTGCTTAGATTTGAAAAACATACATTTCAACTGGTCATTCACATATGGCAAAGGCACATCAAAAATCTATACTGGCAGTGAATTCATTGTACTGAAGTATTTCTTGGGCAGAGGCAGCCATTGCTTTCTTTCATAACAAGTGAGGTTTGATGCAAGTAAATACATTGACAAATGTATCTCCAGCTGCTCTTTACATTCCAAGGTTTTCTCTGTTTTTACAAGGAAATAAAATAAAATAAGAAAAAAACAAACCCTACCAAGCCTGAAAGCAGAGCAGCACCGTAACTTCACACGTGGAAAGAAAAGCAGCTGGCTGCATTCAAAAATTCTGACATATGGTCTCTAACTTTAAAATGAAATGATGATGATAAAAACTGTACTTTAGGCAAAGCAACATCCGTTAGTAAAGGTATAAAAAAACTGTTCCAGAGCAGCACTGTGAGAAAGTACAACCTGGGGCATCTATTTGGTTCCAATGTGGTGCCCCTGAGATGCCCTGTAAGAGGGGAGCTTTGGGAATGCCAGGACCTTAGTTTGTAAATAGGGAGCTGCCAAAATGCCATGTGCAGTTCCCAGTGCCAGGAGAGGACCCAGGCAGTATCTGGCTGATAAAACTGTGGGTTTCAAAGCTTTCCTGCCCCCTCACCAGGCCTGCTGGGTTACCCTGCAGTCCTCCTAGTCATGGGCAAACGCCATGTTATAAGGAACACACTTTGAAGCAGCCTCATGCCACATGGATAAAAAATCACATGGGTTTCCTGCTGTAGAGTTCAACTCCCAGGAGCAGGTCATATTTTTAGTCCTGAAAATTCCTGATCTAGTAAGTACACCTTTGGCCAATGGATCATCAGTCACAGATCCACTAATCAAAGTGTAGAAAACCCATCAACTACATTGCATGTTAATCTCAGCAGCTCTGGAGTCAGTACTGTGTATCACCACGAGAAAGAGGTTCCAAATCCTGCTCCAGGTAGAAGAGATGTGCAATGCAGATGAAGTAAAGCAGAGCTGCTGTTAAACATGATCAGGGTATACAGAATCAGGTATGAAACTACTTGTATTTAACTACCAAGTAAATTAAGGAGATTTATTTATTGTTATTTTATGGATCATCTCAACATTGAATCTTAACTTATAATAGTAGCCCAGAAATACACATTCAACAAAAAGTTTTTTGAAGTCTTGACAAATCCTCAGGAATATAGGAGTTTGGAAAACTGGCCATGCTTCTGCAGTAGGACTCTTTATCATTTCTCTAGACTAGTTAAAAATTTTTCTTTAAAATACTGAAATTCATTTTTAAATTAATGAGCACAAACTTCCCAAAACATCATAATTTCATTAAAGTATTAAATACAACTTCTTGACAGATTATCAAGCTATTCAAGTTCCCATTTATGAATGTTATTTAAAAATCTCATTTTCATTTGGTTTTAGAAAAAATAGATTTAATATTTCCAATTTAATAATTCTCATGTGAATTCTTGTGAGGAAAAAAAGAGTCTCTTAATACTTATTTTCAGATGAAGGAAAAAATAAGCTATTTTATATGCAAATATAACTGATTCCATTTAATTGTTCCTGAGGGAAGAAGAAGATTTGTATGCAAACCTCTTGCCAACTGGTAGACTTCAACCTCCTAATTTATTTCCCACTCAAATCATTAATTAATAACTGCACCTTCCTAATGGGAGAGAGTGCAGTTGCTGCAGGGCGCTGTATTTAAGACTTTTATGTCCCAAAAAAGTCAACCGAAGCTGAGAGTGGTAGGACTCAACTGTGGAAGCTGCCTACTGCTCCAGTGCACAGACAAGTGCTCAACATATCACAAGTCCAGCAAAGGAAAAGCGAATTTCCCCCCAAAAATAGTGCTGCAGGAAGTATTTATTAGCCACCATGAGAGAATTCACTTCAAGCAGGCATGCAGTGATCAAAATGATCATTCCAATGTATCTGTATGAAGCATCCTTTGCTGATCCTTATGTTCCATGCTGTTCCCATGGCAAGGGGTAGAAGCACTTAACTCACTGGCACAGCCAGGCGCTCAGGCAAGACAAATAATCCATCACCAGGCCACTTAAATTTCATCTCTATCTTTTACCCTGTGGGAAAAGTCTACAGGGAGTCTTGTAGGGGAAAGCATTTTAAAATGGCATTGCCACAACCACAGAGACCAAGCCACCTCTTTGCAGAGGCTGGTCTCACTCTAGCACAGCTGGGCTTCAGGCTGCAGCAGGGAGACCTTTTTCTGTGCTCTCTCCTCCTCATGAACATCCCTGAATCTTTCTCAGAACAAGGCGTTCTTGACCCTGCTTAGTTAATTTATCCACTTTACATCCAGTTCGTATAAAAATTCTCATCTCCCCTTATATTTAGCTAATCACTTCATGCACTCTAAACACATCACTAACCAGTCAAAAGGCAGATTTACAGTATACCCATACATAAACCTTAACCACTAGTTTAGAAAAGAGAGACACCCAAGCAGCTGAGCACAGACAAAGCTAGGGACACCCACTCATCATTTTGCCCTTTTTTGTTGAAGAGCTTTGCAGTTTGCTGTGTCACACTCCTCTGTGTCAGTAGATGTGTAGAAAAACAACAAATGGTTGGGCTTTTGTTGTTTTCCTCCTGAATTTGCACTATGGCTTCTTGATCTCCATGCAGAGAATTTGAGGAGCACATTGTGCTCACCAGTCCTGTGCTTTAATGACCTGTTCCTCTTCAGGTGCAAATTATGGTCTTTGGAAGAGGTGATTTCAATTGCCTCCAGCTGCTCTCATGCCCACTTCTGCCACATCCAGGCCCTTGCCTGTTCCCACACATCCTTCAACCACCACTCACACTGCGTTGTCTGGCAAGGCTAATGGGGCTCAAGCGTGACTCACAGCCTGATGGAGTAATTCTAGCCTCAAGAAAACCCTGATGTGTGTTTGGGGGTGTAGTGAATTTATCACTAGAGAAACCAAAATAGTATTTCAGGTGCCAAGTCCACCACTCCAACTGCTGGCAATCACATAAACATATACTTTTTGGGGCCTTCTGAAGTACCAGTGCATGTACCAATGTGTACAAAATATTATTCCACACCTTATCAAAAATTCAGGATGTTTTAAAATAGACTTTTCTCTAAAGAGGCAACAAGAGGACAGCTCATTAGGAGATAATTTTTCTTTTATATTGTTACTCATAGTAGCCTGAAAGAAGAGTGCTTTAAAGACATGTAAGAATTATATTGCAAATAATTAAGTATTTTCCAAACAATAGATAACATCAATCACTTCCCAAAACACTGTTTGAGCTTGACTCAGAGGACTCAGAGTTTGTTTCTCCAGAAGACTTAGAGCTTTCATTCCATGATTGTACTTTTTCTACTCAGAAATAGAGCAGCTTTATAAAATTTTTAGATGAATGATGCCAGTATTTTTTGTTACTTGTTACACCATGATATGCACAGATGCATTTAATATTAGCTCCAAGTAGAGATGGAACACTAGCTGCACCTATAGTCAAATTGAAGAACCATGTTTTATTATTTATTGTTCAAAATTATATAAAGATATGGTACATGATTCAAATTTTTGCTGCTATTATGAAGTCTGCTGCATTAGATTCACAACGATTATCTTAAGCTCCTTAATTAGGTCTTGAAGAGTGTAACAGCCAAAACCTGCCAGTCAAAAGCAAAAAACAGTCATCCTCTATATAGTGACTTATGGATTAAGGCCTTTGTCAACAAAAGCCAGTATCATGTCATTAAAAGTGTTGCTGAATTAGAGATGAAAGTTACTACCCAGCTGGAAGTCACAGCAACAAAATATGTGCATGTCTTTCTCTGGCTTTATCATTGATTTCAGGAGTGAATTTTGCATGGTTTGCTAGCTTCCTTATCTATACACAGAGGTTTTGGAAATTAGCAGAGGCTCCTAAAGTTCCTATTAATGGAACTGAGCATGCAAGAAATACTGATTTAATGAAGTGATAAAATTTATGTTCAGTATTTTTTATCAAAATAGATTAAGGAACAATGGTGTAGCAATTCAGTGGTTTAAATTGAAAGAAAAAATTGAATCCTATATCTAAGAAAAAACTTATGTGTCACATCACTCTTCTGCTTTAAGCCTCCTTCCTGACTCCTTGACTTTCTTCCAAAATAGTAGCTGTCAGGACATCATCACTTGAAGAAGGTTCTTGTTAATCTGACAGTCATTATAATTTGCTGGCATTCTAGATCTGCACAGTTTATTGTGCCAGATTATATTTTATTTTCATTCCTGTATGCTTACTCATACCAACAGGTTCCTCAAAATGGCTTTATATGCTTCTAATTTTCCACAGTGTTGGCAGTCTTTTGGCACAGGCTAGTTAAAACCAAGAAATAGAACCTAAAAATTCACATTACCCAACTACTGACCCAAAGCAGAAAAATCTTGAAGCTGACAAGTCAATCTGATCTGAAAACTGACAACAATGTAGACCAGCTCAGGTAGTTTTGTGGTAATTATATAAATTAATTGTCTCTAGGGCCAAATATTAATTGTTTCTAAAATGGTTTAGAAATCATTAACATGTTCATCAACTCATTAAATTCAGGGGGTTTAAATTATTTATTCAGAACTATCTTGTAATGAAACACTACAACTCTTGTAACTAAGTCTAAGCACTTTGATACTGCTAGATTAATATCAAATAAGTCCCTGTTAGTCTGAGCTCAATACATTAAAAAAAAAGCATTTTGTTCTAGCCATATGAAAAAGTCATGAAATTTTATAATGGATTTCCCTATTAGGAAGTGAAATGTGATTTAATACTTGACTTCCATGTGAATTCAGCTTTTAGCAGCAGCAAAAGCTCATTTCTGCTGTTTGTTTCTAACACATTCACTGTACTACCTCAATTATTTGACTTCCCACAATTTTTAGGTCATCACTGTTGAGGCAAATGGACAGAATATTAGAGCTTCTGTGGGATATTTGGGAACAGCAGGGTTGGAAGTTTATGTTCCATCCTGGAGATAAGGCCAAACCCAGCACTAAAGACAGATACACCTACAGCACAAGTCAGGTCAGGGCCAAGTCTACACCTAAATGAGATTCCATGGTCAGGGGCTGGGGAGAGGTCTCAGGTGAGGCTGCTCTGGCCATTAAGGGCCATTCCTACTCTTGGGGCTTTTGCAGCCAGAAAACAAAGGATGAGGTTACAGAGTGACTGGAGAGCTCAGGGCTTTATGAAGAATTGTATGTGTCTGGGTAATAAACCTAGGAAAAAAGGTAAGTCATACCTTGTGGAAATCCCAAATGAGAAAGTAGGACTTGAACTTAGAGGGGATGTCAAAATCCATGAAAGAAGGATGACATGTAATGTCATCAAGTCAAAAAAGGGGTTGAAAAAACACCAACACTACAGCTAAAAACTAAAGAAAAGAGTTTGATATGCAAACTGCCCCCAGGGAGGGAAGGAATCTAGTGTTGTGTCATATTGTCTGTCCAAAGATGGTCCCCAGATAAGCTACCAAATCACCACTCTCATGAGACAAAGAGCAAAGCAGTAATTGTATAGGCTGCAATTTGTGATGACTGAGGTGAATGTCAATTTCATATTTTTAATTTTTCACTTTTTTTTTTTTAAGAATGGAAGCAAGCCTCTATTAAAGTGAATGCTGAGAATTCAATGGTTATGAAAATCCAACACTTAATTTTCTGTGCCACTTATTCTGGTTATCTTCATCCCATGAGCCCATGGTTTATGATACATGGATAATTACATGATGAAACAAATCATCCTTTTAACCCACATCATGCTCCATCAAGCACATACATGGGTCGTTTCTGCTGACTCCTCTCTTCTGCTCTGCTCATCTGTTAGATGGCAAAAGGCACGAGAGGAATGTTATTCTTTTAACCAAAATGCAGCTAAGGAAAAGCCAAGAAAGTAAACTTGTCCACAGCAATTGTTCTTAGATATGCTGAGCAAGTCAATCCTGCCTTTTACCTTAAGCTTGCCTTTACATTTGGGGCCTATGCTCTCTGTCAGTAAACTGGGAAATAAAAGGATTGTGTTATTGTAGATGTACAAGTAAATATGGTTTGGGGTTTTTGCTGGATTTTTTCCAAAAATGCTTTTTTTACTCCCCAATGCAGATTTGGTCACAGAATCACAGAATATACTGAGTTGGAAGGCACCCACAAGAAAAATTGAAGCTTACTGATGAGCACTAACTGCCTTCTGTCCAGATTGAAGAATAATCTGGAGGAAAAGCATCTTTATGTGTTTCATCTGACTAACACCCATTAAAGAAAAGCTATTCACCAAGGCCTGAACTGAGAATGCACAGGCAATTTTGTTCTGCTGAATGTTTGACTCCACTATCTACATAATGTTACTCTGACCATTTCTTTGAGTATGTGATGTACCTGATGTGCTCTTCTAGACAGTTACAACAGGATTAATGTACCTCCAAGTGAAGCTGATGAGCCCTTCAAATAGACTTATAAAGGTTAACAAGATGGCTTATTTGAATTAAAGTTTCATGAACAAAGGAATGCTATTCAGACCTCACATTATATAACAGTTATCTTCTTCAACATACTTGTAGAAATGTATCTAACTGTGGAACATTTTTAGAGTATCTTGCTGCTTCTAAGAACATCAAGAAGTTTTTAAAGTTTGTAAATGGAATTTGAGTTCAACAAGCCTTTTCATTTTAAAAAGTTCAGTAAAAAAATATCAGGCTTCAGGACTCAGAATTAAATTTTTGTCTTGCAAAGACTTCCTTCCCATTGACTTGTGATGAGTCTGGCCAGCCTGTCAAATTAATATACACTTCCTGCATGGACTTCATTAATCTACACAGAATACATAGTCCATCAATATTAAAAATACCTTAACAAGGAGAGGGGGTGGACAGGGAGCAGGGCTTTGTCTCATCAATTGCTGTGCAGTAGGTCAACATCAATAAATGATTATAGCAAGGAATAGACCATTTGTACAGCAAGGCTGTTCTTAAACCCATTAATTTAGGGAGTAAGAATGAAATGCAATTTTTATATTACTTATCCTTATCTCTGCTTGGTTTAATTTTACCTTCCTCTCTCCATCTATTTTCCTCTGCTCTCCTCAGCAGTTGTCATTTCTGTCTGGAAAATATATGTGCTGGAGATTCAGCTTTTGTCATTCTCTTTTCTCTTTCTTTCCTCCCTTTTCCTTTTCCTTCACAATACTTTTTATCTTTCATTTGCAATGCATTTCAGCTTCACTTTTTTCTTTATTTTTTACCCTCTACTTAGCAGCTTTTCCCTCCCTCCTTTGCAGATTTTTCCTCCCTTTTTTGCAGCTTTCTCCCTCCCTTATGTATTTTTCCTCTCAGACTTAGTTTCTGATGAAATAACCACTTTACTTTTATAAATTACAGGTGATTTACTTAGTTTTTGAAAGATCTGACTGATGTATAATTTTGGTCTGGCTTTTAGGTTGTAGTAAATCCTCAAAACTTTTTCATCATGTTTGAATTCTCTAAGTTTACCTTATTATTTTTTTTTTCCCCTGGATTTATCTAGATTTGTCCATTAAAAAAATGAATTAGATTTTAGTACAAATTTTCCACTCTTTGGCCAATGTCCCTCTTGGCTGAACATTTTCAGAAGAGGAAAAGAGTTTTTTCATTGAATAGTGAGTAACTGTGGAGATGACAGTGTCCCAACCCAGGGTATCCTGGAATGGAAAGGGAACATGACAAACTTCACATCAAAAGCATTTTTTTCTGTGGAAAGAGTTGTTGTGAATTCCCAAAGACTTAGGAAGGAGAGAATTTAATGGCAGCATTTTACGTCCACCTGAATCCTGATCCATCAGGTTTAATTAAAAGCAAATTCTTTAGTACTGAGAGCTGTCATTAAAAGAGAAAGGAAAAAAAAAAAAAAAAGAAACCCCATGGGTATTCTTTCTTCTTCGTTTTAGTAATTTCCCTGAAACTTTCACAAGGCAAAACTGAGCCTGATGAAACCAAATAACAAAGGTATCCATCCAGTTAGTGAATGTGGAAGGGGAGGAGCATGAGTCCTGCCTTGCTGAATTAAAAAATCTTGAGATAAGAGGATGGGAGGTGGGAAGGAAAGTGCAGTTTCTAGGGACAGGCTGTTGCTAACAATTCAAGTTTTTTATTATTTTCATAATTATATTCTTCCTGCTATCTAAATTGGAAAGGTAAGGGCTATCTCTCCTAGCAGAACAGCAACCAAGATGTCCAATGAGCGATACTTTTGAAAAAAAGCATTTTTCACTGTGTTTTTTCACTTAATTTCTGGCATAAAGGAGAACCAGTTGTAGGGGGAGGTTGAGTTCACAGCTTGTACATATATATTTAGAGTGTATCTGTACCTGAAATATACACTCCAAAGAGCAGCAAAGTATGGTTCCACTGTTTGTAAATGCATGTGGAGGCCAGCTTCTTGTGGTGGTGGTTTATTTGAAGATATGAGAAGTGTTCTTCAAACCAGACAATCTGAAAATCTTTCCAAGCTACATTTCATTACTTAAATAAAACCAGAAAATTTTAATTTCTTTTTGATGCTACCAGAGTTAGAGACCACTGATGCTACTTTGTGAGATCCATTTTTAAAAAAGCTTTTTGAATATCCCTTTCTATGTGAAATGAATTGCACTATGCTTAGCCTCCCTGGTTTCCACACCCACTATCACCACAGATGGATGGGTGACAGGGTCTCTCCAGGGCAGATTGTGTCTTCCCTTGGAGCTTGGCTGTCATAGCCACCCTGATCTGAGTGGGCAGCCAGTGTTTGGGACCTTTCCAGGGTGTTTCTGTCATAAAATGATACTAATGACATGTGGCTCATATCTCTGTTATCTCAGGTGACAAAGCATGCTTGTGTTTACACTTCTGGTTCCCTGCATACAAGAGAAAAACATAAGTTTGCCTCCCACACAGTTTTTTTTCTGTGTGGAGGTAAGGAGATGCAGGAAGGGAGCAGAGGAGGAGAGGAGAGAAAGTCTTTTGATTGTTCTCTGGGCAAGGATCTTCATTAAGAACAGCTACCTACATCTGCTCATAACCTGCTGCAAAGCTGTCAGACCTCAGGGCAGTTTGGACTCCTGCTCTGACTGTAGCAAATGGCCAGAGGGCACAGAATAACTCATTGTTACACATAAGCTCTGATTTGTGCCCGCTAAACCTTTAGCAAATAACAGGCACAGCATGCTCACATAAAAAGGCAAGTGGTGCCTGTCCTCACCATCATCATTTTGTACATGTGATGGAACTTGGCCAGCTAAGTGTGTTCATTTGAACATTGCTTTTTTGATAAAAGCATCATTAAAATGTAGCAATTAGTGACAGTCCAGGCTAGAATATGCTCTTACATGGAGCATTAGGACAAGGCACAAATTAAAAAAAAATGTCCTCCACACCTGTAACTTAAGCAGAGGAAAAATACCTTGGAAAGATCATGTAATCCCTTAAGTGTCTATTTCAAGGATCTTTACAACAAGGCACTTAAAACTCTGTGTAAAGAACTAGTTTTGTGATACTGCAGCCAACAATCTAGTGCTAATATATAAAATGTTTCCAACACAGCCAAGTTCTCCTTTCAGCTGACTTTTTAGGAAATATTTTTGAACAAATATTCTATCTGATGTTACATTTTCAGGCTAGACTACAGAGGGATTATCCACTTGTTGCTTTAGTTTCCCCTCAGAGGCTTCTGCAATGTTTCATAAATCCAGATGATCAGTACAGGTCCTAGGGAAGATGTAATTTAGCACAGGGGATATATTCTTAGAAGAGATGGTAGACTTCCAAGATGCTGCTAAGAAAAACAATGTCTGACAGGCTGTTTAGGTCTGTGGGAGTTGATCTGTCATCTTCTCAGATTCTTATAAATCGCTGCAGGTGGAAATCACGGTAAAATGTTAAAATTTGTCCAGAGCATCTTAAAAGTCACTTTTAAGAAGTGGCATAGAAGTTTAAGTTTTTAAGTCTGGTAGTCACTGGTCAAATGTTTCTCTAGTTTGACTTCCTTGAATTAATAGAAGTCTTTATTTATTTATCAGAAGTAAAAAAGTGCTTACCTTTGGTCACCAAGCTTTGCTGAAATGTTGTTTATGAGGAGTAAGTCTTGGAAGTGGCTTGCTGGACTGAGAAGGGAGGGTCATGGGTCAATGCTCTGACCTTTATTAGTGATTAAGTTTGAAACTAAGCGTGGAAGGAAAATGCTCTGGTTTCAGAAGAGAAGCAGTGAACACATGAATTATTTTTCCTTCTTCCAGAATCTGTGCCAGTAACAGGAATTTCCTCGAGCAGTTCCATCACAGCAGATTAGGAGTTTATATTAAATATTCTTGCCTGGGCTGCAAACCAGACCTCATCCTTCTTGCCATTATTTAATATGTTGGCCATCAAAGATCAATTTAAGGAATTAAATATTTAGTCAGATTCCAATTGTCCTTTTGTGATACAAGACTGTATGTGGGTGGAAGGACAAAGATGTGATACATAAACCCATAACTTTTGTTTCCAAGTTTCTGTTGTATGTCAGCTTGAACACAGAGGTATCACATTTACCATCATGGTCACAGAAATTCCATGAAGACCCTGCATGTACAGCAATGTTTCAGGCTTTCTCTGAACACTGTGGAAACACACCAGCTGATCCCAGGAAAAGTCTTGTATGTGTGAAATTTTGAAAAAAGATTTTCTGAACTCTGAAAGGAAAAAAAAAGGAAAAAAAGGAAAAGGCTGAGGAATCTGAGAGATATCTCTCTAACTGGTCTTTATTAATAATAGTTTCATGCTCTTATTATTTGCGTACATTTATTGAGCACAGCAGAGCTATTTCTCATGTTCTGGTTTTGTCCTAGAAAACCATGAAACACTGGTGTGAAACAATTTATCCAAAAGCAAGGTGGCTTAACTATGCTTATGCTTTATCTTTAATAGGTGGGTTTAGGATAAGCATTTTTGTTTTGTAGCAACTTTCAATTTTCCTTTCCTTTGCCATTATAGCGGTAATTGCTCATGTGCCTATTACCTGTCATACAAACACACAGCTCCACAGAGGGATAGGGAAGGCTGTGCTCAAAAACAGTCAATGTATTTGGGAGACTCAGCAGATTACCTAGAAGCCTGGTTTTTAAGGCTGATTTATGTCAACAGGCAGATTCTCATACAACGTGGAGCAGCAGTGTGCTGATCTCAACACAGCTAATTGGTTTGGTGGGGACTAAAAATCTGGTCCTGTGCATGTGTGATTCTCTCCTGGCGCTGATGCAATTATCACCACTGTGCCTGAGAAGGTTGTCTTTGTCTCCTACTCTCTTCACAGACCAATGACCCTACAGTGCACTTCCTCTTTGCCTTTTTTGAAAGTTATCCATGCCAGGGGGCAAGCTGGATTTATGGCTAGGTGTCACACACTGTGGGAGCTGTGATGCCACTGGCTTGGTGGCAATGCAGTAGCCTTGTTGCTTGTACCATAGCCCCTGAGCGCCTCTGCTTTGTCCAGCTCAGCCCACACTGCCACCCCAGGTACTGCTGGCATTGAGGCTGGATACTCTGCACACCCAGAGGCTGCCTCCCCTCCCTGCAGCTCGGTGTGCTCGGGATACAGGAGTCGCTCTGAGCTGCGTTTCCCTGCCAGCAGTGGCTCATCATGCTCTACTGACCTGGCTTGTTCCTTACACAGGGCAGCAGGAAAGTGATCCTCGTGCTGCTGCAATTGTTTATAATTTTAGATGCATGGTCCGTTTTGCTAGCACTCCATCTGGGCCAGCTTTACATCTTCAGCTGTAAATGTAGGTCAGCTGGCTGCCATTGCAGGGTGTTTGTTATTCTTTACCCAATGGGTCCTCACACACAAGTTCAGTGTGCATTGCATTTGCCCATCCTTTAAAAAAACATATTTTGCTAGAGTAGCAAGTGGTTCTGCTGCTTGTGACATTAGCAGTCCTAGTAGCACAGCAACAAAAATTTCTGCAGTCTAAGTAAGTATTGCACACTCATAATAAGGGCATTTTCAGCTGTTTCAGCTGAGGGTTTTTCTGACATTGCTGTATCAAGGAGACAATGATCTCAGTCCTATCAGTGAAATTCATTGTCAAGTGTGCCATTTGATGTCCATGAACCAAAGCAAGTCCTTTAGCTTTTCTGCTGTGCTCAGAGACTGTCTTCAGATGTTAAACCTAAGATTTGTTCATTCCTGCAGTCTCCACATCCCATCATCAGACTTTTGGAGTTTACATAAGAAAAGGATTCTCAAAAGTTTGCACAAGTCATTTGGGTTCAGATGAAATACCTGCTCTTTGCTTTATCATATACATTTGCTACAATTCTCAAATAAGACAGAGTGGTTTACATATGCATGCTTGCAGTCTTTTAATATTATATATGATGCTTTATATGCAGTGAACTTTTTTTTGCATGAATTTCTAAGCAATTGAGGCTTATGCAATCCTGATGTACAAGTCCCAAAAGATTTTTCCAAAAAAGAGAGCACGAACAACCCAATGGGATTACAAATCAGAAACCTTATTTTGAGATAAACTTTACAGAGGAGTTGTGTGGAGTGAACTTTGCATGAGGCTGCAGGGACTATCATGCTGCTGTTGGATCATGACATGGTACAGAGGTGTGTGCTGCTGAGCTCTCTTCAGCCAAGGCTGTGTCTTTCTGTAGCCCTTAGGGAAATGTCTATGGGGGAAGTTCTGACACTACCCAGTGGCTGGGAACAGTCTGTACTTGGAGCTCTTTTTATCCTGGTCAAGAGCTGAGGTGAAAATAAATGGAACAACCTTGAAGCCCCTGCCTCCCTGGGCTGCACCAAATTCACACTAAGAATGTCCATCTATAATCTTCCTGATAGCCAACCTGGGTCAACCTTGTCACCAACCCCACTGTGGCTGGGGACACCACCACAAATGTTCTGCCTGCTGTGACATGGCTTCTTCATTGCCAGGGTTGTTGCCAGGAGTTTATGTGGCACCCAGGGAAAGAGGGTGTAGAGCTCCAGTGTTCTCAGGGGAGCATCCATCTCCCAGTTGACAGTATAGACTGTATTTGTTTTATCTGCCCTATAGTGCATTGGGAATTGTCCATTTGAGTGGCCAAGAAGGGAGGGACAGGTGTGTGCACGGTGTGGCAACATCTCTGTCACATCTGGCTGTAGTAGAACTGAAAAAATGGGTGGCCTTCCCTACAATCATAGGCAGCCCCTGCCTCCCTTCACGGGAGGGGAGTGACCAGGCTTACCCTAAGGCTGTCCATGTCTCATCTCCCTGACCACCAGGAGACACCCATCCCATGCTAACATGTCACCAGCCCCACTGCAGCTTGGGCTGTCACCAGAAAAAGCTAAAATATCACTCTGAAAAATCTCCTTCAGGATGTAGAAAATGAAAACTGTTAGACAGGCTTGAGTACTGATCTGATCCAATACGTTAATATTTATTCATCATATCAAGTAAGTTGTACCTTTTTCAATTGCACTTTATTTTTCTCTGTTTGCTTCCTATAGACTTTAATCCATTATAAAAAAAATTGAGCTGGAGAAGACAGCAGCCTGATGACTTATACTGAGGGATATATTTGTGAAATCCATAGTTTTTCTAGAAGCTGGAGAATACCTTTCAGAAAGATTATTAAGTTAGAGAGAGAGATCCCTAGGTGAGTTTCTTCCAAGTTTAACAGTTATCCTGATTAAAGGCACATACATTATTTCTTGTCTGAATGTATTTAACTTCAGCTAGATCTGGCTGTCAGATACTGTTATAACTTTTCTTCTAAAATAGAAAGTCTTATTGTATCAAGACTATTTCTTTCTCTCTGGATAATTCTAGACTGTGATCATATTAACCTCCCCTTTGCTAAACTGCTGCCTGAGCTATTGTAAACTCTCACTGAAGGGAGATGAGACTTACTCCTCAAGCACTGATACAAAGCTACCCTGGAATATTTACAACATTTTTAGAAATAAAAAATATCCATAAAGAGTATTCTGGATTTTTTTTCCTTTCTTTTAGAGGTTTTCTTTTCCTCCTATCACTATCCACATGTCCAATTCCTGTATCTTGGTTGCCCAGGCAACCTCTTCTGGCTGAGCCCTGGGTGCAGTGCTGGGTTTTCGGTTCTCCGCATAGAGGGAGGAGGATGTGAAAGATGGAGGAGCAGGTAACAAGCTTAAGTGGGCTAGGAAAGCCCAAAAAATGACTGATGGCAGTAATGGGAGTTTTATTTAAAGGTTAAGACTGCTAATAAATGCATTTATGCAGATAATTTAAAAAATCCTATGACTTGCAGGAAACAGGAGGGGGAGATTTTACATCAGTGCATTTCTAATATCAGATGCAGTGTAATAGCTAAAAGCAATACAAAGACATGAGTGACATTTGATAAGCATGTTACTTAAACTGAAACTGATACAGCTCATGCTTTCCTTTGCATTTGGAAAGCATGATCAGAGACTACCACCCAGGCAAAATAAGAGCATTTAAAACATTCTGAAAGTGCCTTGAGATTTGACTTAGATGTAAAAATCATAAAAAATAGCTTAGATCAAGCCACCACAAGTAAATAAGAGAGGTTCATTTGCTATACTGAATTTTTTTTTTTCATTATCTATCAGTAGATGTTACTTTACAGCTGCAAACTGACATTTGATTTTTTTTATAAAGGTAACTGGTCAGGAGACTACTCACTCCAATAGAGGAAAAGTTTAAACATTTCAAAAGCTCTGAAAGGATGTTCTCACACTAAAACTTTCTTCTTATGTGGATTTCAGTGTTTCTTAAGCAGGCAGCTTTCCTTTGGTCCAACAGAGTTGAATTACCTGTAAATAACTCACCTCCAAGTAGTCAGACTTGACTCTGGATGCAAAAGGGGATTAGGTCAGTTTGTATCACTGTGTCATGGACTTGAGGGTGGTGGCAATGAGCTTCTGGATGTTGCAGGCTCTTGGTATGTAGGTAGAGTGCAGTCTTTGAATTATAAGTTTCAAAAGCTTTTGGAAGCTTTTGACATTTTGCACCTCCCACTGATAGATGTGGGCATGGCACTTCAAAGATCATTTGTCACTGTTAGAAGAACAGGTGACTTAATCTAACATGGAAGGAAAACAAATCAGAGTTAAAATGATTTAAAAATCTCTAAACAAGAAAATAGAAGAGATAACAAGCACATCTGCACATTCCTGAAAGAAAACCTTGCTGAAGATCGTTTTATAGTGTTAAAAATGCTACAGAAGCAGGGAAAAAGGGAATCTGCACAAGACCTTACTACCACCTGAATTAAAATATTTCTCCTACCAAATAGTTCATTTTTTCAGTGCAAAATAATCCAGTTTTCTTGAAGGAGGTGACAGACCCAGAAGGTTTTGAGAGACAGAGCGTTAGAAAGATTCCAGCTAATATTCAGGAACACAAGAGTCTTCAGACAGCTGGGTTTTATTGAGAGCTGAATCTCTAAAATATTTGACCACCAAAAGGATGCTCTGGAAATGTTACTGTGCTGTTACAGCTACCACTGCTAAATCATAGAGCAATGAGGATTTATTCTGATACTCCGTGATTTCAGCTATAATGAACGATATAGGCTATACCTACAGCTGTAAGCAGAAATTATCAGAGGAAATGTTCAAGAGGAAGGAAAGGAGATCCAGAAATGACACAGAGCAAGTGAAAAATGCAGATGATTTTGAAACAAAACCATGGAGGATAGTTACAGACATTGTTGCAGTATTGTCAGCCTCAGGGGGCGTGTGCTCTGGGAGAGACTGAGATCAAAAGCAGTCTCCTTTTCTCCTGAATAACAAGTAGATGGGCAACAAAGTCACTGTGGCAACAAAAAGTCACCAAAAAGAGTTTTCAATAAACACTTGTATTTCAGCCATCCCAGGCTTAAATCACAGACAGCAGCAGCCTTTCTTCAAGGAGAGGGGGGAAGATGCTGTTGTGATCAAGGCTGGTTCAGGGGTCACTCTGGGAGACCCCACCCACTTTCAGCTCCCCCAGTTTTCTCACAGATGCCCTCCCCAGCTCAGTGCTTAGAGTGACATTGTCTCCAGAGGATGGATCTGAGAGTCTCTGAAGGCATTCTCAAAGGCTCAGCTTTGCCAGGAAAGGCTGTTCAGGCTCCTGAGGCAGATGCTGAAAAGTCTGAGCTTCTTTTCCCAAGGACCCTGGCTGAAAGTGCTCCAAATGGCTCCCAGTGCACAGGGAATGGTTTGCTCCTCCCAGGGCCACAGAGACACCCATTGCTGTCCAAGTGCATTGAGTGCTGCCTCTGTTCCTGTGGGCACCCCTGTGCCTTGCGCCCTGCACTCAGACTGGGGCAGCTGATCCAGGCCACACTGTCTCCCCTACTTCCACTGCATTTGTATTTCATAACACATCTGCAAGAAATATGGTGGGACATCTTTTGAGAACCTTTTCCTAGAGTCTATTATTCCATAGGAATGCTGTTTAGGAAAATGAGGAAGATTTCTTTAGGATTAATCTCTCACTGCTAGATTTGGTTAAAATTTCATAGTGATTAAAGATTTTTACTGAAGCTCCCAGAAGACAGAAGAAAATCATACTTTCTTGGCTTTCATGAGGAAATGAAAGACTGAGCTTCTGGAAGTTTCAATGAAAACTAATAGAAATAAAAAAGAAGCTAAAATGAGATTAGGAATGGTCATTAATGTGTGACTTATAAAGTTAACCTATTATGTGCATTATTGTTTTGCTCCAATATTCTGGGAAAAAAAAAAGAAAAAGTTGAGTTGTTTACCCCTTCTTGCTACAGATCCTTACAATAATAACTAGATAATTCACAAGTTCAAATGAAGTTAATGAATCAATAAAAAAAAGCCCCATTTTTTTCATAGTTTCTGATCAATAACCTTTCAGTCCCAAATTTGGAGGTTGAAGGGATGAAAGATTTTTACTTCCAATCTTCAGTTTCTTATTTAACTATCTTCATTGTAATAGGGAAATTCAGAGAGGGGACAGTGAAAACCAAAAGCGAAAATTAAACCTGGAAACTTGTTCTGTAGTTTGGTTTTAATTTTAGTGAAAATTCAGTTTAAGTGAAAAGAGTTGCATCATTTCTAAATCACTTTGAAAGTTTTGAGTATTTTTTCCATTTCCTCTGATTAACAGTGTAGTTTGGATTTAATATTGCCTCAATCTTTAGTTGCAATTGGTCTCCTTCTAACTTTTCAACACTTACTTGATGATGACAGTTTCCTAAGACTTCAGAATGTTGATTGCTTTTTGAATGATTGGTTGATTAAAAGTGAATTCAACAATATTTCCTACAAAAATTCTTTAACTAGACTGTAAAATTGCTCAGACTATAATCAAGACATGCATTTTCCAAAACTTGTCTTTATTAGCAAGGTTTCCAAACTTTCTGATCTGCTGTTCCTCTATACTTCCCAGTATAAATTAAAGGGGGTCTGTCTGTGTTCGAGTCCTTTGGTGGTTAAGCAATTTTCAGGTACTTTTCCTTCTTACTTTTTATAGCAGAATTTAAGCAGTAAAATGTTCAAGACTACTGTTCAACACAATATTTATAGGTGGGATTGTTTTTCTGTCAACGTGGACTAGTGTAAAAACAGGCAACTAAAAAGTTCAGTAATAAGAGAGTCATGAAAGGAGACCACACATTTTGAAAGTGTTTGTTCACTCTCAAACCATAAAAGGTGAAAACTGGATGTGATCATCCTCCAAAAATATAGAAGAACTGTTTCTATTAAAGGCTAATACTGACAGAGGAACAAACAGACAAAAAGATACCATAAATACATTGTGAACACATTTATGCTGGAAAGAAGATGAAATTTCTCAAGTGCTAGAGCATGGAGAGTCTGGTCTTATCAGTGCAAAAGGAGCAAGATCTGGATTAATTTGAGTGTAGAATAGGTTCAGAATCATCTCTGATATGATAGAAATTTGTATTTGTAGCACAAGAATTACACAAATGCCTGAGAGAAACTATATGTTATGACTGTAGGAATAGAATTGGTGATGTGATTTCTTTTTTCTGGTTCTGCTGCAATTTCAGTCCCAAAAAAAGGTAATTTCAGAAGCACCTTAAACCATCTTACTTATGTATCTCACTTAGGGCCTGCTTGAAAATATTGTTCAGGCCCAGAAGAAAAATCTGCCTTTAAAAAAGGGTGGGACTCGATGATGCTTCCCACATCATAAACAAGTATTTCTCCTGTTACTCCTTAGCTGCTGAACTTTATTTTCAGAGGTTATGGAAGTGCTCTCTACAAAGCAACCAATCCATGGGTTTCCCATGTAGGTCCTCTTCTCTGCTCCCAAGCTTTGTCTAGTCAGAAAAGGAAAATCTCCCCTGGCCTCCCAAGGTCCAGTGAGAGAAATCACTCTGCTGCTGCAGGATAAAGTATGTCTAGAGATCCTCAAGGAATAGCCTAGGTCATGGGATTCATGTGTTCACTCTGTTTTGCATACCCAGAAAGAAATTCTTGTATAAAACCAGTCAGAAATGTGAGCCTGAAACCCCTGAAATCACTCGGGAGGAGAGAATGACTGGTGGGGAAGGGATAGGGAAAAAACAGAAGACAGCTTCTGCTTATCTTTCTGGGTTTGAGGCATTTTTAAATCCTGGAAGCAGCTGTAGTTTCTGTGCAGAGTGTGGGTAATGGAGTCAGGCTTCGAGGCAGAACCATTGCACAGCTGCCTGGAGCACATGGTAAATATTTATGGACATGCCAGTCTAGAAGCAGTGGCATTTCCAGGTAAAAAAAATGCAATGAGCATATCCTTATCAAGCTGCTCCAGTAACAACCTTTCATAGCCACCATTGTGCTCACTTTTTTTTTTCTTTCATGAATTTTTATATGACTTTCAGTGTTTTGTCCTCTGGTTTGTAAAGGAAAATTGACAGCTATACAATTATAAACTGAGGAAAGCGGCTCTAAATTTCCATATTAAAACAGGTAAAGGATATCTAGAAACACCTCAAGGCATGTTTCTGTGGGGATGTTATTTAAAGGCCCATTATTATTATCCTCTTTTCTCAAGATAGAACATCTACACAGAGTTTCAACATAGCAGATCCTTGTGTGATAAGACTTGATCAGGACTAATGAAAATAGCAAAACGCTGTGTTAATCTAGACTCTTCCCCTTCCCCTTTATAATAGTATATTTTTTCTTCTGTTTTCATTAAATATTCTTTTTTTCCTTCCGGCAGACAAAACAGTAGCACATTCCGCAGACAAAGTGTGTAGGTGTGTTGCCAAGGACAACAGTTTCAGACATAAATTGCTTTTGAACCACAAACCCTTTCATTGCTCTTTATTGAAGGCCATCTGTACGTTGTTATGTTAATTGAAGTTTTTCAGCCAGCCCTCCTGAACACGGGGAGTCGGTGTGATAGCCAACACCCAGGTTACAGCCTTTTTCACAGGGTGGTGGCATTAAGTTTCACTGCAAATAGGTATGTCCCAGCACAAGTTAAGGTTTAAACCAAATTTTATAAAGTAGGAGAAAAACTCTTCCTGAAAGAGTACTTCCTTAAATGCTACTAAAAGGGAATTAAAGGAAGCGGACAAAAAATATACAACTAATGATTTTATCTTATTGATTAAGTGTACACAAGAGAAATAAAGCACAATGCATTTCCCATGATTGCCCACTTTCCAAATTACAATTTCATAGTGGCTGTCTAGATTCAATCCTTCATCACTATCAATTTGATCTTTGCCTTTTCCTAATGAAGGTGCTGGAGCTTAAATGAGTTTCACATTTGCTGATCTTTGGACTATTTTACCAAAAAGAATTGCCTGACAATATGAAAACATCAGTCAATTGGAGAGAAAAGTTATCAAGGCAGAAAGTTCCTTTTGCTTTGCTACCAGCCTTGTCCCTATACATTGACTGAAGGTAAAAATGAGGTTCTCAGGGAAAGAATGTAATTGATGGGTTTATGAAATAGCACTGACTTCTGCCATCCTAAGACCTGGCTGTTGCTCTTTGTTTTGTTTTTTTTCAGTAGTCACAAGTGTAATCTGTGTCTGGCTGGATCCAATTACAAACTTTCAGGTACATAAACCACATGGCTTTTGATCCTTTTATTTTCCCAAAGATACTTTTGATGCTCAATCAATTACAAATAATATTAATGGTTTAGTTGCAGAATGCTGCAGAGTTTCAAGCACCAACATCAGAAAGAGGTTTAATTAAGTTGTTAAAATCCATCCATCCACCTAGCCCTCAGACCTGAGATATTATTTTTTGGGGGAAAAAAAAAAAGGCTGAATGGCTGACAGCAACACTATACATAGAAATATTCAATATCCATAGAGGAATAGCACTCCAAAAGAAACCTTTAAACCCTTAAATTGTGTCAGCAAAGAAGGGATAGCAAAATGCAGTTTTTGCATCTGACACCTAGTTTTATGTTTTATGAGAACTTCATGTCAATTTTGAGCATTGGTGTCCCTGTTCTCTTAAACACCGATGGAAATTCAGAGCAGAGATCCAAGCTGGTCTCTCACCAGCTGATAACCCAGACCAAAGAGCCAGGGCAGTCCTCACTGGATATGTGGATCAGAGCACCAGTCTCAACACATATATCCCACATATTGCTGAGGGCAGCCCTTTTCATAAACACAATTCCCTGGAAATGAGAACTATAACTAAAAATAGCCCAGAGCAGCAAATCCTCTCTGAAAATGACCCCATCACTTTTTAACTTGTGTTTCCCATGATCTTGAGAAAGCTGTAAGGTTGGCCTTCAAGTCTCTCTTTGAGGTGAGATTGTAGTACAAGCTCTGCTAAAGCATGTCATTGGGTTTCTGGTGTGATACTTAGCTTATTCTCAGCAAATATTTTACAAGTTTCTTTTTTTGTTGTCTAGACTGATCAATGGAACCACATAAATTATATCATAAAGATACTTAAAATGCTTCTAGAAGAACCGTCTCATCTTTGAGGGCAATAGATAACAGGGCAAAGATTGTTTGCTTACCTTGCAGGACCTGCCCAGACCAGAGGTTGGAGAGTGTCTCAGCCCCTGCTGATCTCTCCTTCCTGCAGCATTTGGCCCTTGGGCCCCAGAGCTCCTACATCCCAAAAGTGCAGTGGGCAGTGTTCTGAGAGCCCCAGGCTTTCAAACACTCTTCACAAAGATCCCTGCTCTGCAATGAGAGGCACAGAGACTCCCAAAACTTCATTTTTCAGCCTGTGTGGTAACTAAGTCCCTGGTGGGTTGAGTTCCTAGCCAGATACTCTTTAACAAGAATTTTACCCATCTGTCCAAAGAGCTGATTTAAGGCTCTGGTTACTGGGTTCTGTATTGGTGTCGCTGTTTCTCTTCTCTTAGACCAAAAGCCAGGGAATCTCAGCCATCAAATATCCAAGTCCTGCCCTCCCACCAGGATATAGAGTACAACAGGTAATTCAAGTTAATAAAAGATAAGGCAAATAGAAATATCTCATACTTGGTAGATAAAGGAAAAATGACTGCAAGAGATAGGATAAAAAATAAGGAAAAGAGAATATCACAATATAACAATAAGAGTTCTAGTGTCAGAATAAGAAAAGGTGCTGGGCTGGTAGTTTGTCAGCAATGTATGTGCACCCAAATGTCTGTGGAAGGCAATTCATATATCAAAAGGTGAGTGAGAACATAAGAGAGAGAAAATACAGTATTTGAAAGGGTTAGATAGATAAAAATACATGTATTGATGTACATGACTATTGGGGAAAGACTTGCAGAAGTATCATTTGGAAAAGGCTTATAAAGAATAAAAATTACAGCAAAAGTTATAGCATAGTTACTTTGTATTTCTGGAATATCTTGGATAAACATTTATAAAATATACAATTACAGAAACTTGTGTAACCTCATGTAACTTTTTATGTGGGTGTTGTCAGGACAGATTACATCTTTCATGTGCACATAGAGAAATCCTACATTTCAAACTATTTTTCAAATGAGCTGTTTGAAAAGGAATTTCAAAATAATAAGAAAGAAAAATGCTAGCATTTAACTTGGCAGAGATGAAATCTGAGGGATTTGAGGGATTTCCCTAATTCACACCCATGAAAAGGATCACCTGCTGATCCATTTGATAAAGCAGAACTCCCTAAATAAATGGCTCTACAAAGCTGGGTTGACTTAAACTATTTAAACAAAGGAGATGCATCATCCATGATACAACCATAACTAACAGAAGAAAAGAAACATAGAAATTACTTTTCAGAAAAAAGTCATGGCGACACGGGCATTAGTCAGTCTGTCAGTCTCCCAATAGAAGCAAAAAAGAATATTCAGTAAAAATTAGACAGTGAAGTACAATAAATGGTCTGAAATTGCATTGGCAAGGAGCACAGGCACAGCAGAGAACCAATCTCTTTTCCAGCTCTGGTGCTGTCATTCCTGTGCTTTGCTTGCCAGTTTTCTTTTGCAAACTGATCACACTCAGTAGCTAACACACATCTTGCATGTCCTCTTCAGTTGTACTAGAAATATGATAATTTTTATCTGTGAAAATCCATATTTTCTTTTGTCCTTCCAAGTCCTGTATTTTCATAGTGCCCATCACAGTAAAATTTAAGTCCTCCTAAAGTGAGTTAGATCTCTATCACGTGAGAAATATTTTTAATATTTCCAAGTAAAACAAAGTAAACCACTGTGATGTTTTCATAAATATCTAAATCTCTTTTTCAGCCATCCCCAGCTTTTGAAGAAAAGTGAGAAGCTTAGAAATAATTGATTTCTGGGTTTTTTATGTAAATAAAAACAAACGGAAGGCAATAAGAAGTAAAAATAAGTGGGTTGTTGGGGTTTTGTTTTTTTTTGCAAAACAACTATAAATACCTTATTCATCAACTAAAACAGCTAATGTAGGCTACACCAAAATGTTTCCATCTCCTTTACTTGGGGCTTATTCTTCTTTTAATTTAATTAGGAAAATATAAAAACACATGTCACATGGAAATGTATTGACCTACTCTAAGTGCTCAAGTAAATTTTTTCCTGCTCTTTACCTCTGCATAGTCAAAGCAACGTAAATGCTAACTAAGCCCATTTTCCTATTTTATGACTCCACTTTTCCAGCATACTGCAAATAACCCAAATTTTCCTCCAGGAAAGGAAGCACAGACTCCCACGTAAGACTTTCCTCAGTTTCTTCTCCTGGCCTGAAGTCAGACTTCACCTCATGAGTCAGAAGTTCTTCACACATTGAATTGCTTGGCATTTGCTTGAAAAGAGACAGCACAAACCAGTCAGGACTGTAGAAGAAGAGCCAATCACAACAGGAACAAAATTCCTTTCTTGACACCTCTGTTGTGATTGATATTTCCTAGAGCTGCTGTGTTGCATTTTCTAGCTAGTGCTGAGTCTAAACTTCTCATGCAACAAAGACTTTGTATATCTAGAAGAAAGACTTGTAGCTGGCCCTCATTTTGACCCATTCAGGGACCTGCTTTTCAGAGCACAGACCTGGAGGGAAGCTGGATCCCAGTGATATGATTTGTGCTGCCTTTCAAAGGGAGCTCAAGAGGTTGAAGAAATGTGCCAAAAGAAATCCCATGACATCTAATAAAGAGAAATAAAAAAATCTTCTACCTGGGGAGGAGCAGCCCCGTGTACCAAAGCAGGCTGGAGGCCGGCCAGATGGAAAAGCTCTGCAGAAAAGGGTCTGAGCAGAGGGGCTGGTAGGCACCAAGGTCACCATGAGCCAGCAATGCATCCTTACCCTTCCAGCCTCAGCAATTCCGTATTTTTTATGTTGATATGTTTTCACATCCTCATGAAGTGTTTCATGTCATATTTTCCTCAGATATAGCAAAAATCTATCAGGTGCTCCTCCTGCCAGTTAGATGAGGCAATAGGCTAAGAACAAGAGGGGGCTTTCACCCATTTTCTTTCACCTCTGTAACTTGAATGTGAATCTGTGATGCTCCCACACTGGTTACTCTGTAATGCAGGTCCTAAGCACCACAAGCATACAAATTAGAACATTTGTAAGTACAATAAGCTTGGCAGAGAAATTATAATGATGTGGACTGATCAAAAGATGACTTTCATTGTGCAGCTGAGAATACTGCAATTCAAGAGAAATTAAAGTCTTCAAAGTTGTGGCTGTGCTGCTTAACAGATGGGCTTCTTCAAGACTCATTATTAATCTAACAGAAACTATAAATACCAGAGTGTGAGATGAACAACCAAACCACACACCTGCTGGTTTAAATCCATCAGGAATATGATCAGATCTCTGCAGCAAGAGCAATGGGGAGAAAAAACCAAACTCCCTGTTGGCTAAAGAAAGCAATATCAAGCACCTTGTCTTGATAGGTGAGACACAATGATTGTTTTCACCATATAAATGATTAAAAAAAATAAATTTCATGACATTTTTAGAAAAAGAAAAGCATGAATGAAAACACATTTTTATACAGAGGCTGTCATTCTTGGGGACAAAGAACTTTTAAAACCTGTGATTATCCTATGGAGAAAAAATTCAGACACTTTTCAGTATTGTTCTTCATCTTCCCTTCCCTGCATAACCGATGCCTCTGCTTCTGGTGCTCAGATCACTTTTAGAAAATGGCTACTTCTTTTAGGTCTGAAAAATGCAAAGCAGAAAAGGGAAACACAGAAAGGCTATGTAGCAATACAGCATTTCTAGCTCTACCAAGGGTAGATAGAGGTCAGTTAAAAGGAAAAGTGAATATAATAGGATTCTTCAAAAATCACCTCCTGCTTTGGGTTTAGAAGAGCCCATCCTGACAGCCATGCTGCTGTGGTTGCCCAGTTGTCTGTACCCTCACCATCTAAACCGGCACTAGCTGCTGCCTTTGCATGTGTTGAAATCTCACCATCAGTTGTCATTACCCTCAGAAATAAACCCCTGTACTCAAGAGGACAAAGAGTAAAAGCAGAGAAGCAGCTACATAGAACACTTGTTTGGACCTTCCTGTGAATGGACATGGAGGATTTTGACTCAGAACAAGCTTAGAGCTGATGGGACTGCTCCAAAAGCAAGCATGGTGTTGCTCTTCGCCACTTTCCTGGACAACAAGTGAAGGTCAGTTCTTCATCCTGTAAGAGAATGTCCCTTTGGCAGAGACTGCTGCTGAAGAAGAAAGTTTTCAAAATCATCCTGTGTCCCTTGCACTCTGTAGTTACTTACACAAGAGATGTGCCCCTTGTTGCTCAGTTGCCCATGCATGGTTACCTGCAGCAATAATCTCCATCATGGGCAGCAAGCACAGAGGAAAACCACTTTCACTTCTGATCAGCTCTCACCCCACCTGTTTTTGACTGCAGCACTGTATCATTTCATTTAGTAGAGTTCTTCTGTGCAGTGATCTGCTGCATTTCATCTCTTGTTGAAGCTTATACTTGAATATTTTAGCTGAGGTCTGGTAAGTTTCACTTTGTTTTCTCCTCACCACTTTTCATCTGTTATAGCTCCTCCTTTCATTGCTACAGCCTTGCTGTATCACTGAGTGTTAAGCCTCACTCTCTTTTGAGACCAAAACGTCTCCCTAGAAAATGATGGCTTTCCTTGCTCAGAATGGGTCACCCCTCATTCCTGAAAAATAATGTGCAAAATGTAGATTTTTGTCTTCATCCCTGGGCTGTATGTTGTGCCAAGAGGTCCAACATCTCTGCCTTGCCTATCCAGCACAGCAGCTCTGGGAGTCCCCTGGTAGGGCTGGGTTTCCTTGTGTCTGCAGTGCACAGACCAAGACTGTCCCAGCTCTGCACTACCTACATTTTAGACCACAGGAGACACAGACAATTGGTAATGAAAATGCAGGCACAGATTCTCTAGGTAACTGAATTTAATTCCACAGCTGGGATTTGGAGGAGCCTAAATTACACAGATTTTCAGAGTCTGGTCACAGAAAAGTTTAACTATGATAACAGAGGGGTCCTGCACACAAGCACAGCTCATGCTTGAACTCAGCTGAAGATACCAGCCTGGTGTTGTGCTGAAAAGGCTTCTCCTTGCTGAAAGGCTAAATCATCCTGGATAATTCAGCATTTCTAACCTGAGCTGCCTTCATCTGGATGGTACAACAAGTTTACTCTTCAATGGATGTGAAAGACCACACAGACATCCTCTGTTATGTGGGGAAAGCAGCCTGTCAAGCTGTAAAATAAAAATAAATTGCCCTTTTCTATGAAGTCTTGTAAGGATTGCCACATTGAAAATATTTATATACCTAATTAATATGGAAATATAAATATAGTTAATGAAAAATCATATTTAGTTATATAAGTAAAATTGCATTTCAATGCTGTCAAGCCTGATGCAAGTGCAGATACTGAAAATTCACAGAATCATAGAATATTCTGCATTGGATGGGACGCACAAAGATAATCAAGTCCAACTCTTAAATAATTGGCCTGTACAGGGATTAAACCCATAATCTTGGCATCATGACCTTCATGCATCATGACCCATGGCCTTCATGCTCAAACCAACTGAGAAAACCTCAGGGCCTTTTAGGCATTTATATTTGATTTTGTAACTGGCTGACAATCAGTTGTCTCTAAACCGCACGGTGTGGAACCCCAACCATGGTAGGAGTGCTGTGACTTCACCCTCCCATCTCTGTCATGATGTTCACATTCATGTTCACATAACTCAGGCTGAGCTGCTGCACAGGCTTTGGCATGAATCCTAGCAGGAAACAGAGGCTGCCATTTGACAGGGAAGAGAAGGATGGGAAATTTTTCTGTACCATATATTTCCACCAAGACTTGTCACATCCCAGTCCCCATTATGTGCTTTCTCTGGCTGACACCTTTATTCTGCTCCGTCTCAGAGGAGGAAATGTACAATAAATAAACATTAGTCAGAATTTTTTAGCTAGGGTTTTAATTATTTTTTTCTTTGAAACAGCCTTTTCACAGTCCCCTATGCTTATGCAGGTTAAGGTTATCACAAGTGTGGGAAAAAAAGAAAAGAAGTTTTGTGCAAACAGTGTAGGCAGGGAGAGCAAATTAAATTGGCTGTTTGAACTCAAAGCTGCTCATTACTTCAGAGGAGAACAAAATTAAAGGCACATGAGGAAAAAGACCAGAAGTTCCTGAAGAATGCTGTGTACATATATCCTCCAGAGCCTCCTCCTGCGCCTGGTTATATTTGGAAGGTGAACGCACACTGCTTTCACTGGAGAAAAAAAGGTAATATGACAAATTAATAAATTAGCAATCATTTGAAGTTAAAATTATTTTTACAGAAAAGTAAAGATATATTCCTTTGCTTCACACAAAAATAGACCTATGAACCTGAAGAGATCTAGTCTTCCATATAAACTGAGCTCTGGTATGTCAAAAGTCACCACAATGACTCATTTCAGGCAGTGTTATTCTAGCAATGTATATTTTAAAATACATTATTTCTCTTTTCTTTGGCTTTTGGATGCTCGAAACATTGTATACACTACCTGGCGAACAATGCAGACATCATTTCTAAGAGAAGCTGAAATAAATGTTTGCTTCTTCTAGCTTTTCTTTTTAATAAAACATTTGTGGTTTTTTTCTTGAAGTGCTTCATTTACTCTCACAAGAGCATTCTCAGACAGAAAGGGGAAAATTCTTTTTTCTGGGGGACATTTATGTCAGTAAGGTTCTGAGAAGTGGAGGAGTTTTGGTAACAAGAAGAGCCCTCAGTGGCTCTTGGAAACGTGGAAGTACATCACAAGCATAACAATAATTTTTGGAAGACACAGTCATTAATACTTGTCTGAAACCAGTGCATGCCATAGCTGAACAGGGTAGAGGGGCCATTTTATTTTCAGAGTCCCTGGAGAAGCTGTAAAATCTCCTCTAAAGTTCATCATTCCTCAGGCTCCATGTGCTTCACAATATTCAGCAACTGCATATCCTATAAATCAATAAGTCTTCATGTGATTTGAAAATCCTGGGTGGAGTTTTTAAGAGAGCTGGCTGTGGTTTTTGTCTCTCATCCCTGCTTCCAGATGTTAACACATGTTTAAAGACATGACATACATTTCTACCCACAACATAAACAACTAAACACAACCATGCTAAAATTTCTGACAAAATCCAGGACTAGAAGTTAACAAATGTGAAAAGGCAGGGTCACCAAACAGTGTCATCTCTGGCTGGCAGCACATTCTTCTCAAAGGAGTTCAAATTCCCTCCCGTCTCCCCAGCCTGAGAGCAGCACCTTTCTTTGGTAGATACCTGGGCTAGTTTTGCCCATAGTTTGCTTCACCTGCACAAAGCCAGCCCAGGTCAGCTTGAAGCACAAGATGCTCAAGGGACATCTTCCCACTAAGCTGATACTACCTATTGCCATCTTTACCTGGGGCAGTTCTTTGCTGGTCTAATATTACTTATATATTAAAGACTTATCCCTATTCTGTAGTCTTGCAGCAATACTCAGAGCAGCCCTAGGCCAGGTCTGCACAGACAGACTACACATATTTGCAGAACCAGTTTTGTTCATTATACCTCACTTTAGAAAATCTGGGCTAATCTGGAGCATACACAGAAAAAAACCCTTTTGCTTCCTGGAATTCTTATATAGAAACATCCTCCCATTTTATATGCTTTAGCTTTTGTTTATGATGCTGAACACAAATTTCTATAATGGCATTGATATATCACTGTCTACAAGTCATTACCATGACTGAGTTATTTATGTCCCTAAATGTTTACATATTCCATTTCAACCACAAACTATTTATCAAACAAAGGCAATCACTGTGAAACAAACTCAGGCTTTTGCTTGTGAAGAATGATCCAAATATAAGCACTCTCTTCCGAATACACATTAATCTTCTATAAAATAAAAAGTCTGTCCCTTCTTCCAAGCCAGGGGCAGCAAAATGATTTCAGGATGAATTTTTGAAGTACTCTGTAGAAAATTGCTCTTTTGAGAAATCCTGGTCAACATGTTTAGTTCCATATGCATATTTCATAGCATAATAGATTGGTATTAAATATACATAACAGCAGCACATGAAAAATAGTTATTAAAAGAGCAGTAGTTATTTATTTTATAGCAATTTGCCTCCTAAGAGTAATGTACAATCAGTTATTACTTTATGTGCAAAACTCATCCTATTCCTATTTTATTGGTCAAGAAGACTTTTTTTTTTTTTTTTTAAGGGTTAAACTGTTCATCAAGAGCTTTGCAAAGAACATGAGAATAACACTGAATTCCCTGGAGTGGGGCCCAACTTTTGTTCTGGCTGAATAATCTGCAGTCATCCTGCAGATCCTATGCCAAATTGGACCCTGCAGGCTGATTCTGCTACTAATAATTTTGACATGTTTTGCTTGGACCATCACTTCTAGGCTGTCCATCACTTAACCCTAGTATACAAATCTACTGTCTGCAGAGAGACTCCCAGAAAACAGAGACCTCCCAAGTCCATCTCTTTGTGCTAAGGCAAGATCATCCATATTTAAATCATTCCCCACAGCTTTTATCCCAACAGTTCTTAAAAAAGTCTCAGTAACAGAAGCCCCATCAACCATGTCAGCAGTAACAACACATTTCTCTGATTGTTAACAGCAGTGTTAAACACTGCATTTATACCAGGTGCTGAAGTAATTTTGATAGAAGCTAAGAATTTAATACTCCAAATCACTTAAAACTTAAATGAGGCACATTATTTTAGATGTAGTCCAAAAAGCAATCTTGGCACGTGAATGTTTTAGCAATTGCTGGATTTTCAGCATATTGTTTTAGCAACTAAGTTTGATTCGTCCTGCTCCTAAAACCAACACTTATCCCTTCATGAAAATAATGTGAGGTACCTATCTGTGTAGTACAAATCACAGTAACTGAGGCTATAAAACATACATAGACAGACCTGCACCATAAACTTCATGGCCAGATTAATATCCAAGTTGTAGGGGTTTTTGTGTGTTTTTTTGTGTGGATACACAAAATTATACTGATTTGCATATGAGCAACATACAGATTTCTGGATTTTATTGCCATCATATGTTTACTGGCAACTAGGAAACATGAAAGCATTAAATTCAATGAATAAATCATTTGTTGTCAACAGTCCACCAAGCAGTCATTTTTTTGTTAGAACTAGAATACCATCGGTTAGCTTCAAAGGAATTCTTTTTTGTCTAATTTTTCTTTTTTTTTCTTTTTTTTTTTTTTTGAATAGATCAAATTTCTAGAATAAATCAGCTGAAGGAAGCAAAACAACAAAAAAAGTCATAAAAATGATTGTCCTGTGGTGTCTTAGGCAAAACAGTATGTGTCAGCCTAAAAGTAGGCTGGCAATCAATGTTCCTTTGCCAGGTCCTTCCCTGGGCCAGCCACTCCAGCTCGCAGCAGGCTCCTGATGCAGATCCCTGCTAAATTCCCCAGCACCCTCAGGGTTCTCCAGTAAGGGTTCTCCTCACTGACATTTATGCAACAGAAAATCAAAAATAAGGCAGCCTTTTCTGTGACAACTCACATCAGTCCCCAGAGAGCTGCAGAAGTACAAAGCAGCAGATAAAAAGAAAACAAGAAGTCAATGGGCTTTGGAATCCTAGGAACTGTTTGCCTAGTAAACAAAGGAAGTTTGTGGTGGGAATTCACAGGATAAGATATGGGGCTGGAAAAAACACCACCTCCAATGACACATGAGCATCAGTGCATCATTAGGGGCAGTGTTTCTTTCAGCCCTGTACAAGCCTATCATGCTCTAAAGATATAAGTCCTAAGCAATAGATTTTAACTTCCACTGCCCCAAGAAGGCAGTAACAGATAAGAGTTTTTGTCCAAGATGTCCTGTGAATGGTGAGGAACCAGCAGGCAGAGGTGGATGAACGTGGGTGGGACATCACTTGACAAGAAATGACAGACTTTCCAATGTCCAGCTGCAACACTGATGTCTACCAGATACAGAAAACCACCACCAAAGCATCTTAGGGCTCAGCTAATTAAGCTAAGCTTTGCTAGTTAGTTTTTAAGACGCAGCCACATTGTCATAGTCAAGTGTGGTTTTAATTGCAAGCCCAATCTATTAAGGGTTGTTCTATTGCTGTTCATCTCCTGTGCACAAGGAGCTGAGCTGATCCAAACCATTTCAGGGCTTTTTTACCTGAGCTATCTTTGAACAGAAGTAGGTGGGGGAAAAATATGTGATCTATCCATGTGGCTCAGCCTTGACACTGTTACCTCCAAACAAGCTAAGGACAATTTTCCTTAAACTGTTCACGCTACTTCTGCAAAAGGGCCTGGACCAGCAGATGGACTGGAAACATCTGAACATTTGAAAATTTAGATTACTTGAAATGTTGCTTGTTAATTATTTTTTCCTAAATTTGGCTGGAAAAGGAAGATTTGGGAAACTCTCCAGGCAACAGACTAGAACAGGAAATTTGGAACCAAACCATGGAATACAGACATGTGTTGTGCCTTTCTTATTAGCAACATGCCAAATCCAAAGGTCTTCATCAGACTCCTTGGCTCTGAGGGATTAATTAACAGTTACTGCTAATGAAGAGCTGTATGATAGTACAGTACATATCCAATTTCTCTTGTAGCAATGTAAGATTATTTTAGTGAGTCCTACTTTGTTTTATATCTACTTTTCAGGAACTGAAAAACATATTCTCGCTCAAACTCACAAAGCACTTTTGTTTGTTCTGGTAAAAGAGCAAGGAGGAAGCAGGCTTACCTGTAAACAATTCATTTTTCTTTTATCAGTTCCACATTTTCCACAGATTGCTTGTCACAGTATCAGAAAGGCACCACTTGAAAAAAACAAAACAAACAACAAAAAACAACAACAACAATAAAAAAAAAAAACCTCCCCCAAAAAAGAGGAGCCTAACTCAGGTATTGGACTGCTGAGATAACACTGCAGAATTGGGTTCAGGAGAAAATAAAATCAAGATAATGTATCAGAAGCTCAGCTTGCTAAGATTTAGATAATATTATTTTGTAGTCCTAAAATACCTCACACTTTAGGTACCTTATAATTAAAAGTAACTACCATAAGAGTAGTCATTATACCAGAGTGCAATATTGGAAAAAAGACTATGCTAGCAGTAAATCCCAGAGGCTGTGAACGGGGACTCTTTTTATTTCTTGCCCCTTAATTCATCAACTGCTAAACCCAAAACTGTCACTATAGTGCACTAAAGCAAGAGTGTGACTGTGTGTGAGTGAAATGCTTTTAACAATTTGTCAGAGCAGAAGCACTAATTTATCCCCGGCTCAGGTCTGCTGACACATTCAGTGCAAACAAAGGGCCCTGCACTGAGTGAGCAGCCAGGCTGGGGCTGCCCGGATTTCCTGCCGGTGGCAGCCCCAGACAGGCACTGGCTCTGGTGGCAGAAGTGCAGGTGTGCCCTAAATGCAGATAATTGGCTGGGCTGCTAAAGACAACACGTGCTGCTTGCAGTGGCAGACAGAGCAGGTTCCCCTGACTCCTCATATTCCCATCAAACCTCCCCTGTACCAGGATCTGGAAGGTATGGCTCAGCTGTACGTTATCCCAGCAGTCACAGCCTCTTACCTCTGTCATAAAGAGAAGAGGAGAGCCCCACTACTGCAAAGCTTGGGCAAGATGCAGAGAAAGTTTCCCAGATATATTAATTAGAAGTGATAAAGTACAGACGACTGAAATTATGACTCTACCTGTGCTTAATGGAAATGCATTTTAAATGTGTTTCACATTGTCAAAATAAGTATCAGAGTTGCTCAAGAGTACCATGAAATATTTTGCAAACATTAATTGGACAGCATCTTCCTTTTAGTACAATTTTTATCTTGTGCCTTTTCCAGGAAACATGAAGAATATTTGCAATCAAAACAGGAAATCAACTTTTTTTAGAATATAATAAATAAATCTGAAATTTACTTCTCATCTCTTGCTGCCTGTTAAAGTAACATATATCACTTCTTATAGCTTTCTCTAAAAAAAGAGTGAAAAAATTACGTAAACAATTATCTCAAATTTTTAATTCAAAGTAGCTCATGTTGACACTTTAATGTAATTATGATGAAAGCATAAATAAAAGCACACTTCTTGAAAGCTAATTTAATAATTTGAAGAAATTATCTCAGTTAACATATTTATGGAATTAATTTTCTTACACAAAATTAAAAAATAATTTTAAAGCATTAAATTAAAAAGTAGATTATGTTTAAACTATGTTAAATAGTTACATTATACAAAGATATAGTACCATATTATATAGTGAATTTATATTAGAAAATACTGAGGTACTGATGTTTGAAAACTTGAAAACTGAAGCGTGTGTTCCCATCCTTGTAAATCCATGCTGAATTTAGGTTTTAGCACAGTTCAATGAGTTGAAAAGCAATAAATCAGCCCTAGAAAAATGGGTGAATGTCTTAAAAGAAGAAACTACATGGACACACTCCTTACATTTCAGATTCCTTTCTGACTTAAATTTTGATGGTGTGCATTGCTCTCAGCCCACCTGAGCCCAATTAACCCTTGCTGTGCTATGGCCTCTTCCCAAGGAAGGAAGAAAACACCTTCTGACAAGGGATATGATGTCCTGCTGAGGAGGCTCCAGTGCTTGTGGCTGACAAGCAGCTCTGAGTGGGACAGCAACACCCAGGAACTGAATTAAGTAAAATGCAGAGAGAAGATGACTATGGCTGGAAACCTGACCAGGGCTTGTTTAGAGAGGCTGGAAAAAAATTTTTTTTTTTTTTTTTCAATCATTCCCAGAGACATATTGGTCCAAAAATCTTTGTGCTGTTAAAATCCCATTCATTTTCAAATTTCACTATGCTGAAATGTTAGCATTTCATGCTAAATCTGTTTTTTCTCACCCTTTCTTCTTCCCAGCTATCTCTGATAGATATCTGTGAAGTTTTATTTCTGCTGAAGGATCTCCTTACCCTCTGCCCTGGCTGGAGCTCAGCTGGGTGAAAAGGTTACTTTCCTCAGCTCAGCAATAGTTTCTCACCACCACCTCCCTGGGAAGCGCTGGCACACTTTCAAATCACTCCCTGCAAACTGCTCAGCTGGTGGCTCCCTAACCTGATTCAGTCAAACCCATCAGGTACAGTTAAACCAAAATCAAAGCACCCACCCAGGCCAGGGAGTTGTCAACCCCAGCCCCTTCCACTGCTCTCATTCCACCTTCCTACCATTGGTCACCAGCTCCTCAGAGCTCCCATTTCAACTGATGGGTTTGAGGTTTTTTAAACACCAACGACTGCAGAGGGTTTTTTTCAATGCAATACAGTGAAAAAAAGAAACCAGCTCAAAATAGAATTGAGGGGAGAAAGATGACTTCTGGGCAATGGTTGGAACAACCATCCTTGTAGGCAAAGATGGGTGGCAGCTGGAGACCTCATACAAACCTGCCACTGCTTCTGCAGAGTTGCAGTTCCTCTTCTAACCCAGATTGCTCTAGGGAGCCTTGCTTCCAGCTGGTGTTTAGGGTCATGGGTTTTCCCCTTCTTAAACTGGCCAAACACATCCTCCTCAAGAAGAAATTTGGAAGAATTTATAGACTGCTCAGATTTCAAGAGCACTAGCAATACATTCTTTCCATATAAGGATTTTTTCCTCTTCACCCACAAAAAGGGATTTTAAGCCTAATACTGAAGATGCAGTGACTATTTATAAGGCAGCCTGGTCAGAACTGTAACAGCCATTTCTGTCCATAAGGTAACTGGTATGTTGAGGTGGTAAAGAAGGAAAGGACTATAGTTATTACACAAACCCAGAGGAAAGGGATTTGTGTAAGGGAATGAACTATCACCCTGAAATTCAAGGATGAGTTAAGATATCCTTAAATCTTAAAAAGTGAAAGCTATTTAGGAAGAGTTATGGCTTTGCACTTTTCTCTGGTTTTGCAGTCCCTGTCAATAGTTATATTTTATTTAGTAAAATGCATTTTTCAATTTGCATTTTGTGTATTTGGAGACTGATCTGATGTTATATTCCCCTTAAAAAAACCCAAAACAACCAAAGGAAGTGTCCACCCCCTGTCCTCCCACTACTAGCCAATAAATCTTGTTCAGCCTGGGTTATTTTCTCTGTAAGTTACAGATTCACTTTTACCACCTCCACTTCTCTCAGTAACTCCTCAATAGTTTCAGGCTTCACTGCATTAATTTAGCTGCTAGCACCAGAAAGGAGGAATCAAACTTAAATCTTTACAGTAGGTTTCCTTGCAATTTAACCCAAAATAGCAATGGGGCATGCTTTTCTTATTAAGACATTAATTTTACCAGGCAAACATGTGATTCTCTGATCTACGCTGCAAAATAGCCATAAAAAAATAGCAAATGCTTAGCTGTGTGATCCATGTTCCGTGCTTGACAGCCCAAAAGGGAATAGCTCTCATACCTGCCATTCCATTACCAAGCTCTTTGTTACTGCTGACTTTTGCAGAGCTTTTCCCCTCTACTGGAACCACGATATGGCAGAGCAAAGAAACTAACAACACTGCCAGCACTGAGAGAGCTGATAGAACACATTCCACTGAAAAAAAAAACAAAAAAAACCAAGCCTGAAAAGTATGGTTAAAGCAAGACATATTTCCAAAGCTGGATCAGCACAGCAATAAATGCATGGAGGTATTTCTGAGTCTCTGAATAGTTATCCTGGAATAACCTCTCGTGCAGACACCATGGCTTCATCTACGCCGTGTAGGGAAAGCAGGCGTGCAGTCAGATTCACAAGCTGTCACAGGCACACAAACCTCAGTCTGCTCTCAATTTTTAAAATATATCTTCATGTACAAGGCAGTTTCCAGCTAGTTTAAAAACTCCATTCTCCTTCATCCTTAATTCCAGTGTTAAATTTTTACCATCAAAGTAATTCACCTACTCTCCAATGTTCCTCTCCCAGCTGTATCCCAACTCCACTTTGTGATATTTTCCAGACTTTGATTGTTTCTTTTCCATTTCTGTTATACCTCAGGTGACAACGGTTTTATTCTTAACTATTATTCCAGATAGAACCTTAAAGGCAACCAGGTTCAGGCTTACAAAGTCAACAGTTATTTGGGGCTACACTGCACACCGTCCCTGGCTTCAAGCCACTCCTAGAGCAGCCACCTCAGTACAGTAGGGATGGTATGACGCAACCTTTAATTTTTTTAATTTATCCAAATGAGAAGGACCCCACTATCTTTATGTGTATTAAGAAATTGCAAACATACACAACAGAGCCTTCAGAAACTATGATTTCATAATGTAAAGAAACATCACTGGGAAGCCCAAAATAAAAATGACTCATAGAAATTTATAAAGACTGCAGAGACTGGTTCTTAGATGATTTAATAACTCTGTACAAAACTGAGGTAAAACATGGGGGAAAGTGATATGACCATCAAAGGTTCCATCAAAGGAGCAGCATCTCAGAGTGTTATTTCTTTTTGTTTGACTAGGTCACTAAAAAGAGTTCTTGTGAATAAGTTGGAGGATTCTCCTTTCTTCTGAGCCAATGAATCCATTAGCAGCTAACAATTTGGACAGGACTCTGTAGTTTTCCTGAAGATATTTTCTGAGGCCTGAAGATTCATGAGCTTGAAAGAGGCAGGCAGGTTTACAAAGCTTGTGTGAGTAGGTTCCACCAAGAAATCCTCTCAGTTTTGGGTTTCTAGAAGCTGCGGCTGCAAGAAATGAAAGCAAATTGTGCTACAAAAGGTTTTTGTTGTGCTGTTGTTTTTTTTGACATGGCTATTATTTTGCATCAACTTTCCAAAAGCGCCTGTGTTTCTCCCTAGCATGATAGACAGATATACTTTGATCTACCAGTAAATTGAACCCACGCTGGTTAAAGTATAGGGTTTTTTTTCCATAACGGGGAAAAAAAAAATCCACATTTTCTTCAGAAAGTACAAAATTTCACAAAAAAATAATTCACACACACAAAAAAAGGGCAAAACATGTATAACATGCATATGTTTATACGTAGCTCTGTCATGAAGTGGTTGTTTCTTGGCCTTGGGTATCACTGCAGCACCAAAACCTGCACTTTCATTTAGAGATCCCAGAAATACAGTCCTTCTAGTCAATGGTTTGGTCTTAGAGCAGGCAGCAAAAGTCATTCTGGAGATTTTCTTCCCCTGAATCAGTAAAGAATGTCTCAGAATTACTAAGAAGAACAGCCAGAAAATTGCTACAAGAGCCGAGAGTGTAATAAATCACACAGCTAAGTCAGGGGGAAAACGTTTGCTTCCTCTTGCAAGACGTGACAAACGGGAAAACATGATACTCTCAGAAAAGCAGGTTTTGTCCATTCCCACTTTGGCACTCGTAGCCCTTCTCTGCTGAAAAGATGTGTCTCTGTTGCATAAACAGGGATTTTTAAGCTTCTGAAACAAATTGGTCTTGCAGCCCTGACTGCTTGTTGTAATAACCAAAGAAGAATAATTCCTCAGAAAAGTACAAGCTAAATCTTTAAAAAGAAGAAGAAAATGTCCCCTTTGTTGTAGGAAAATGTCATCCTGATGTGCAACTGAAAAAGTCAAGGCTAACAATGCTTATTGCCAAGCCACAAAAAAATGACTGAAATTGTGTTTTCTAGTTAGTGTCTCCACAGATGTTTACTTTAGTTTTATAATAAATGGAAAAATTAACACAAAATCTATAATTCTACAGTGCTAAATAAAGCATTTCATTGGTATTTCTAATGCATTAGGGTTGTGCTAATGTAAATAAATGTAGAGAAATTCATCTGCTGCCAACAGCAGCCATAACATACAAGGGAAAGCTCATACTCCCTGTCACTTTACCAAGTCACTTTGCTGCTGCACTAGAATTACTGCTAATTAACTGAGGCATGACTGAGAAGAAAATTAGGCCTCATCTCTAATATGGATCTAAACATATTGCTGGTGCTTAACATATAAGTGTAGTTAAGAGAAACTAATTTTCTTCCTCTATACAACCACTCTTACTAAATACATCCTTCTAAATGTCAGGCTCTCTGATGAAGTAAACACAGTGTGAGTCATAAGCTTCTTTAAATGCAATGCCACCATACTTAAAAAACTGGAAATTACTTTTAATTTTGCCTTTAATGGCACTGAAGAGTGCATGTCTGTGAGGTGACCAAGTCTGACACCTGAGGCAGAAGCACAAATGCAGTTTCTTATTGTCTGTAAATCATCGTCCATTCGGTACTTTTTATTCTACTATCTTGCCTTAGCTTTTTTCTCCTCAAAATTCAATAAATCATATCATGAGATTTAATCATAGCTTTCTGTATGAGTTATGAAATAATCATTGTCTGCTACATTATTTCTCCTTGATAACTTTGTTGCATAGTAGAACTCCAGACAATGTCCTTTGCTTCAAATAGCTAATTCTTTATTAACACAGAAACAACAGCAGCAGCCCATAATAATCCCTTTCATTATGCTCCAACACCCCAAAAAGTCCTTGGTGTTTTTTGTATTTTAAGACTCAGATACAGAAGAAGGAGATCTTTCATGAGTCTGCCAAGAACTTGAAAAGAAAGGGGGCTGGGGGGTGGGGAGATGGGAGGGTGGGACAGAAAACATCTATTACTGGAGTTAAACCTGAAACTGAGTATCATGGACTAGAAGAATTACTATCTTCCTGAGACCAAGATCTAGGGCTGATCCAAAGCACAGTGGACTTCATGTCTGAACGGGAAAAACAGATTACCCCAGTGCTGCTTGTTCACCTTTGCCTTCCACAAGGACAAGGAGCCTTCTCAGAGCTTGCACCTCTCCCTAGCTGGAGTCTCAGCACCTCTGAAACAGCCCAGACTCCTCAGAACAAGACTGGTGGAGGTGCTCGGGTTCAACCATGCTACAAGCAGGTCAGCTGAAGGGAATAACCCAGTGGGGAAGCCAGCTCTAGTTCTTTCTGGGTCCTTGCATGTGCAGTCTGAGGGATGGACAGGGCAGTGGCCCAAGCAGCTGCAGAACTCTGGATTTACGTTTTGCGTGGGATGTGCGTGTATCATTATTGACAATTATACTGACTGGTAAAGACAAGGCATTACTCAGTGCATCTAGTGGAAGTGTTCCCTACAGAAAGGTACAACAAGAACAGACAACTAAGATTTAGTTACATGCGCTCTTCTAAAATTCATCCCAAATTTCAAGCCATTTAGAAATTTGCTAATGTCTTATCTGTCTCTCCAGCTTTGTTTCTGGTTTGTTTTGGCTCCTTCCTGTTTCTTTATGTTCCTGTTGTTCCTTGAACTTCTTGGTTTATGCTGGCTCATTCTGCTTTTATCATTGCTATTCTTTATTTTTTTTTTTTCCCCTCAGCTTTCCAATGTTCTGTGTATTTCTGACTATATTCTGTGCAAGTCAAGTGCCCTATTGTGTTTGTTTGTTTCTCCAGTTACACCTGGAAAGCTCAAACTACATACAGTTCTGTTCTAGAGTAAAAGATAGGAAGCTTGAAATATCTATTTTGCTTGAAACAAAAGATTATTCATGGAATCACCAAAATTAGCTGGTTTATGGAAACAGTTTGTATGGTCAAGACAACTACACAAATTACTGTCCTTCTTCATTGCATCTCAAATGAAACATGACATGTATTTTGGCACTCCACCACCACCCTAAAATTATTTTTTGCTACGTAACTCCACTACCTTTCACTAGGGTAGCACTGATTCATCCTGCATGGGAGTGAAGGAATGAGGATAAAAAAAATGTTCTCTAGAATTAGCAGAAAACATTGCCATGGATGTCATTTTGTGCTGACATCAGGAGCCAGCTGTGGTTACCCCTTGCTTGCCATTGTGGAGTTAAAATACTTTGATGTTTGATAATAAAAGATGCAGCTTACAGAGATGCTCTTTAAAGAAATCTATGTACTGAAGAGACTTGAAAGGTTTTACTGCACCAACTGAACAGCCTTGGAAGAATCAGGTGCCTGCTCATTTCACAGCTACCATGACAGATATAGGGACTCAAATAAAAAGTGACCATGATATACAGCAACATGAAGTTCCAGGACTAAAAAAAAGGAGTTGTAGACTGCTCATGTTTCAAAATGCAATTTTTGTCAGTCTTACTAAAGAAATGTGTATTTGCAAATTGTGGCCACACCATCTTTATATCCAGTTTGCTAGAACAGCATTTTATCTGTGTATACTTTAATATTGGGAACAGATGGGGCTTCTGCTATGCTAAAAATGGAGTTAAATGGTAGTTCAACTGTTGTCAGTAGAATTTGGTGCCAGCTCCATTGCTCTGCTTTGGGACTGCTGCTCTCCACATTCAGATCCCAAGCAATTCCAGGCTTGGGACAACGTAGACAGAACTCTGAATACAGAAATTCAAGAGGAGCTGCATTCTCCTGGGACAGCCTGTCCCTTTCAGCTATCGAGTGACAGTTGCTTGTTAGAGGAAATAACCAACAAGAGGTGTTTGAAATAACATTTTCTTACAAAGAAAACAAACAAATTAACAGACAATGAGAGTGACAAGACTGAAAGCTCATCTATTTGGGAGCAGTAAAGAAAGTCAGTCTGAATTAGGGAAGGCTCTCAACACACAGGTGAGATACAAGGGGCGAGATGCTGTGAATTTAGAGCCGAATTTTAACAACTCTTGCAGCTGTGTTTGTGCATCTTTCTGCCATCCAGAAAATGGAAGATAATTTGCCCCTTTTACACACTACTTATCTCTTAGGGTGTGCACACAGACAGCTGCCTCTGGTTTTTAAATTCTGCCCTACCCAGCAGTAACATCTGGATACAGTGCACACCTACGGCTGTAAAGTGATCACACATAAAAATCATGTGGCAGGAACCCTGCATTTTAATTGGAATTAAAATGTTATTTCAATTTAGCATAATTAACATTCCTGGTAAACTGACCAAAGGCTACTTTATTCTATGCAGGTGTTCAGAGAAGGACTAAAGGCTTTTTAATTTAATCAGTGGAGTGTTCCAGTGGAGGCTGGGGGGTCTGCTGCTAACAAGCCCTCAGAAATCATCAGATGCAAGTACTCATAAGAAAAAGCAAGCTGCATGTGCTAGCTTAACTCCCTCATGTTACCTGCTAAATTATGGTGTCCTATTAAAACATTTCATGTTGCTTGACAGTTAACAAAGTTATGTAAGAACCAGATTTGTGAGACACTCTCATACTGATTTCTGCCTAAGTATTTAATTAAGTGTAAACCAGCCATGAAGGCCTGGACTTGAGGATAAATAAAGGTTAAAGACAGAAAAGTAAATATCAAATGGAAATTAAATGCAATAAATGGGGGGTTTATTCATTGTGGTATTTTCCCAGGTTAAGCTTTTATGAATTTCATAAATGGCATCATCTGTTAACTGCTTAAGCCAGATAGCAACCTCTACAGAAAATCCTAACAAAATTCTACAAAATTTTACCAGAAGAACTATGAAAAATTGAGTGATACTGAAATGAAATGGAATTTTCTTTCACACATATGATCTGCATGCAGTCAGAGAAAAGGACTTAGGTGGAGGTCACCAGTGCAGTTGGCATTTTTGGAAACATGTAAGTACTTTAGAAGCAATAGCATAACAGAAAAGCTTGCCTGGAGTTTGCTCAAGCCATATAAATACTATTGAAGACTGCATTCCCCAGAAAGACAGGCTCAGCTCTTCAAATCAAAGGTTTGGAAAGCCATCTGCTCAGCACACGCTCTTTCTATGTATAACCAGGCACCAAGATGTAGAAGCCTTTATGAAATCTCAGTTTCCCCACAGGGTGACTTGTCAAGCTTGTGTCAGGACACACACCTTGGTGAAACCACCAGCTGCTCATGAGAAGATTGATGGCACAGAAGATACCCATAGTAAGTAGTTCAGAGTGTGCTGTCATTATTATGACTGCCTGGGGATTTTTTAACAAAACAGTTTTGGCTTGGAAGAAGTCTGCTTGTCAAAAGCCAAACTACCCACTGAAACATGACCACCAATTGAGCAGGCACAGCACTACCAAGAGACAATTCCTTTGCTCTAGAGTAGCTCATGTATAGTCCTGTGACATGAACATCTACCTCAGAGCTGAACAGACAATTTTTTCCCTGCTTTTCTGAGGTTCTTCCTTGATTTGCACCATGGTCCTCATTGCAAGGTAGTAAGAATGGGGTTTCCCCTAGGATTTTTGTCCATGGGGGATGGAGGTCTTGCCCCAGGGGGTCACTGCTGCCCTGCTGCTCCAGGAAGCTGTGTGCTCACCTCTGCCTGCTCAGCCACTTGTTTAATGGGCTCACTCAAAACCAATTATGCAAAAGTGCTATTCAAATAATTTTCTTCTCTTTCACTAAAATTAAAAGGCTGCAACTCCACAAGTATCTTGAGCAGGAGACTTCAGACACCAGCAGCATGCAGCTGAAGGTTGCTGGCAACATCCAAGACCTTCATCCTGGACTGCAGCAGAGCTGCCACCTCCAGTGTTCAAAGATGCAAGCCCAGCCACCCAGCTCCTCTGCATGAGTTTTTTCCTACTTTCCTTCCTCCCCGAAGGAAGGAAAGATTTACTTAATAGGCACAGTCAGTCAACCCTCAGCACCTGTCCATTATACCAATCTAAAGACTTTTTCTATATGAGAATATAGTTTTTCTGGCAAAATGAATATTTATTTAGACAACATTAAGTGACACAGGTCAGAAAGTGGAAACAAAAGAACCAGTAAACCTAGAATTTAGTAAATATTGTCACAATTTCAAGTTTTTCTAGGTCTTAGAAATGTATTTTTTTATCCTCTTCAGCTTACAGCAGGATCTGTAGCTTCAGTCAGTTACTCTGAGTTTCTGAAACCCAAGCAGGTACTAATTATGTAGGCAAATGCATAATTTTATTGTTGCTATCCATTAATCCATTTAATTATTCCATCACTATTCCTTCTTGATGCTCATCTCCCCCATTCCTTCCCAAAGCTACAGAGCTGATTTATAAAAGCCTTTCAGTTCCTATCTGTAGCATACAAAATCCTTTAAAAAGCTAATCTCAGGTTTTGTTTCATTTGACACTAACACATTAAGCCTTTGAGAACTCTCTGTATTGTGCTGTCAGCTTACATTTCTTAGTGCTATAGGACTGAAAAGATGAAAATTAAGTGGCAAGCCAGGGCTCCCTCCATCAGCACTGGTAGGTAACTGGTTCAATCTCACCTCTTCAGTGCATTTTTGAAGGCAGCTGAACAGATTTTCTCCCTCTATGGGCCCAACTTTCATTTTCTCTGTAGCTGTAACACATCCCTGCTCTGAGGTCCCACCAGCATTGCATGTAACTTGCAGGAACATCCCAGGTTTTTCAGTTCAGGCTGTGGGTACCAGCTCACATCCACATCAGCCACATCTTTCCCATGCTGAGGGAAACAGCAATTCTTAATGTTTCTGTCAGGCTGCAGTGCTGTTTGCTCCCAGCCAGACACAGGAGCTAGGCATATTTGCTTTTGTCACTCATGACAACAGCCTGCAGCTGATAAAAGATCGTATTTTCAACCGCTTTGCTTCTGTCAGACTGCTTTCACAGCACGGACACTGTGTTCCTACCTTCTGCCTGTGCACTGGGTTCTCTATTATGTGAGACAGGAGATGCTTCACACAGCCCAAGTACATTTTTGAATCTGGCATCACACACCAGTGAAACAGAGCACGTGTCAGACCCTTTCACTGCAGAAAATAGAGTTTTACAGAAATTTTGTGCCTGCGTAAACTCCCTGTAAGAGGTGCAGAAAAACTCTTTGTGCTTTGTGTTTTCTTGCTTGGGGCGGGGGGTGGGTGGAAGAAGTGTCTATGCTTTCATTTCAATATCCATATTGGTTTCTCCAGGCCTTAGCAAAGCCCCAGAGGGAAGCGGGCTCGCTGTTCCCACTGCTCACTGTGCAGCCCACACACAAACTTCATACCAGCTGTGGCAGAAGGGCCCCACTGCTGACATCTGTAGCTCCCCAAAAAGCTCCACTCCTGGTGAAGTAGATAATGGGTTGCTGGTAATAACTTGACTTTGTTCCTGGAAAGCTGTAATAGTCTAACACTGGTCAACATTTTGTCTGCTAAAAAGTCATCTCACAAGGTGCACAGCAAAAACCTTTGGTTTCTGCTCAGCACAAATAAAAAGATAAAATCAGATTAATTTAATTTGGGTGCTCAAAACTTCCCTTTGAAAAGCTGCTTACAGAAACCTGGACTAGCATGCAAAAAATATCACGAGTAGAGACAATAGATAAATGCATTTAATAATATGTATACATCTGTATGCATAATGCATAAAGCAAATGTATTCAAATGGCATTGATGCTCCTAGAATCAGAATATAAATCAAGAATTTTTATGATGGATTGTCCTGTGATTGCTTGAAAGTCAACCAGTAGCTACAGGGAAGTTAAGAATAACTAATATACAATGCATTTCTAAATAAACTAGCCATACCTACAGACACATAAAAATATTCACACATGTATATAAAACACCAAGAAAAATATGCATTATAAACAGCCTGTATAACAAACTAACCTGGTTTTAGATACTAACTTGAAAAATCACAGAGAGATAATAATCAGTAAGTGCATAATTCCTATATTATATTCCTTTGAGGTCTTTATTTGCAGGATTTTCAGACATATAAACACTTGATCAGTATTTGTAATATGCAAGGAACAAAATTTTCTACAAATATATATGCCAGTGAAAATGAAAAATGAAGCACTTCTCACAAACTGGATAGTTCCTTAATGTGTTTTGAGTTGCTGAAAGGAAAAAGGCTATTCAATACGCCATGCTCACTACTGCATGGAAAAATACAGGTAGATCCTGAAAAATGGACCTCAGTATCACCTCCTAATCCAAAATGAATTGTGGTCTAGTTACAGATCACATTAGTGATTAGCTTGCTTTAACTTGCAAAAATAAACAATCCTTTTTCTAAAATGTCTTGTGATGAAATGCTTACTCTGTGCAGGAATTAATAATGATGCATCAGTGAGTTTAAAATAAAAACAGTGTTTAAATTTCGAAACTGCTGTGAATTTTATACAATTCATAGCAAGAAACAAAACAGTGTTATGACTAATTTTTGCTAGATTCAGTCCTTTTGTTTACACAACTTAAACTGAATAGATGTGCTCTGGATATCAGTGACTGTGTAGAGGACTTTGCAAGCATTTTCATTACACGAAAACATCACTCACTTCTGTCGTAAGCGATTTTTAGCTTATTTTCCAATTCTGTAAATGTATCTACAGGGAAAGAAATCCGAATTTGTTGTTTCTCTAGAGAAGCTATAGAGGCAGGGTCTGCTATCCCCTGTGATACAGCAACACCTGAGCCAGGCACCACGTTATTCGTTCAGAGTTAATGGAGAAAATCAGGAACTTCCGGAATACATTCCCTTTCATCCAGTAGCAGACAACTTAACCAGACTGCAGAACCCTCCCTTTAAACTGTTTACCATTTATAGTACATTTAAAGTGCTCCCCATTCCTTGCAAAAGGAATTTAGGGGAGCTAGCTCTTACACTAACCATTATAAACAGCAATTAACCCTGGTGATCCCCAGAACTGCTGTCCAGTTTAATGAACCTGGTTACCCATTTTCATTAGGTTCTTGTGAAGCAATAGAAAACTGTTCTTGGCAACATTCTCCGAGGTGTTTTTGGGCCTCTCAGCAGCGGGTGGAAGCGAGGAGGAGCCAGCACTGCCAGGGCAGCCAGTTTGTCACTGTGCTTCATCCTGTGCCCCGCAGGCTGGGCTGGGGCCGCCACCTTTACACAACGGGGCAACAACAACGATTGATTTCTTTGCATTACTGTCTGGGGAGAGATCCAGCAGAAAAGATGCACAAAAGGCCATTTACTAGCACACAGATGAGGGCTGCTCTGGCAGACCTTGGGAAAACAGTCTGGATAAAAGTCTGAGGGGGAAGGAAAAGGCAAAGCAGCACTGAAAGACCCTGATCTCCAGCAGTGAACACACCCAAGGCTAGCCCTAGCTTTCACATCTGACCAACAAATTATTTGCATTAGGCATGCTTACTTCTAGTATATATTCAATCATTAAAAGCTCTTGATGTGATAAATATTTTGTTTCTAGTACAGCCAGATCTCAAACGACAGGAAAACCATTTATTGCTGTTCTTTAATGTTCTTTAACAAACCTTGCATGCTTAATAGCGCCAGTGATTTTAAATATTATGATTACTGTGACATTTTCACAGTGTTCCCCTGCTAGGAAAGACTACCTGGGAGTAGTTAGAGAGCAGCCACCAGATCCTGTTCAGCCAAGCTGGCATAACTCCAGGAGAAGGGGAATCAACTTGAACCTTTGTACTAGGCTTGTAACAATATTTTGAAAGGAGGTTTATCCTGACATGAACTTCCTTCAAAATGTAGAGCTTCTGATCCCAGATAAATTTGCTTTGACATTTAATCAAATTCAATTTTTAGGAGAGTTTATACAAGACTTGAATAGATAAATAAAAATATTTTTTTCTCCATATATCCTTATTCACACTCACCAAAAATTTATTCCCTTTGGCTGCAGAGCTGCATTTAACTTCACCAAAGTGTATCAGGCAAAAAGCTAGGACAAGAAGAGTACCTTCTCTTATTTTAAATATATGGCTTCAGTTTGGGCTGCAGGACTACAGTTTTGTCAGTGAGGGCAGAGATTTATGTGGCTTCATCGGCATGCACTAGAGCACATTCACTTTTTTGACTCTCTGAAGTACAAGAGAAGTTTCAGAGTGGATAGGCACAAGCTGTACCCTAGAGTTTAGGTCTCTAAGTGCTGTACCAATGATAATTTCATTTTTTATGGCCCTAGAATTGCCAGTTTACACAATCTGCAATACAAACTCCCTCTTGAGTTTTCATTCCATCACACTTAGGACACATGGATGCTCTGCACCTGGATAATGCAGTCCCAGAAGATTCACTGTCATGGTCCCATCCCCTCATCACCACCCCAGGCAGGAGTACGTGTTGAGATAAGGCTCTGCTCATCTGTCTGTTACGAGTGATATTCAAATTCAACACGATCTGGGACGTGATTCAGTGAATTTCTTCCTGGCAGGAGCAAGCAGGAAGATCTAAGCCAAAGTTTTTCCCATCACTTCACCTGAATATCTAATGAGGAAGGTGGCAGGTGCTGAGAGAGCAAAGCAAGAAAAGAAATACAGTATCTTTCCTTGAAGGAAGACAAACAGAAATTAAGGTTGTGTTGCTTTTCTGCTTTAAATCTCCATAAGTTCTATGTCCACTACAATTAGGGGATAAAGCTACTAACTGCTAGAAATACATGGCTTTGAGATGTACTAGGATGTGTGCAAGACACAAGACAGAACAGGGAAATACCTGCCTTGTTTAATGCTCTCCTTCCCCTAGAATCCATTATAACCACAGTCTGAGCAAGACAGTTCTTTAGTGTGAACCTCTTAAATTCTGATCAAAAGATCTACTATTAGTTAACACTATTATGTTTTCAGACCTGCATCTTCAAAAGATACTTAGATGCTGGAAATCACCAATGAGCAAGGCCAAGCATTTTTCCCCAGAATTCCATCCTAACTGCAGCTTTGACTGGGATGTTTTAAATATTTAGGTATTTAGAGACCAGATTTTATGATCTAATCTTCCAGGTATAGGTCCTTTTAAGTCTCATTTTAATTAACAGACAGTGATTGAATACACTAGTAAAATATTACTGTTCTTTCTGGGTTGCACTGAAGCAAATAGATTCTCTGCAGGCTCAAAACCTAGCCCCATGACTTTAGTAGCTGAACAGAAGGATCTACAAGAGACAGAGGTCATGCTGACTACAGGTCTGAGGACAATACTATTTCTTATTGACTTCTTTCATCTAAAAAAAAAATAAAAAAATTCTAGTCCACTAGCCAAATGTCTGATCTAGCCAGAATAACACTACAAGAGTTGAATAAATGACCCATAAATTTTCAGTAATTTACACTCATTTTATGTTTAAAAGTCCTCATATAAAATTTCATTATCCCATAACTTTTCTGCACTATGTTGGTTAATACAAGGAGAGCTCTAGCCAAGTAAAATACAGCTATGTGGTTTTTATTATTCCCCTTCAAATAACCAGGCATAACTTTCAGCCCTGATGTAAGAGGGCATATCTTAATCACAGTCATTAGGGTCTGTCTTTAGCTCTCGATGTTGAAAGCTAGAAAGATGAAATCTGTTAGATGAAAGAGAATGTCAGTGCTTGATGTATAACCCTCCTTTCTTTCCCATTCCTTGACCATAAAATTTACATCCATGGAAAATCAAAACGTTTTTCTAGCACTATTATCAAGCTTTTATTCCCCAAGCTTTCACGTGAGAAATTATGAGGCTAATTTATATTTACTCTAAATCAATATGTTAATTACTCTACAGTCCTTATGTGTCTAACAGAATTAATGAGAAAAAGAAAACACATCTCTCGACCTCTTTATTTTCTCCACACTAAATGTCTGCAGAAGTTGTTTAAATGAAACAGAAGAAGGAATCAGTTTAGAAATATTGGTTAACGTGCAGAGGTCTGTGAAGTCAGAAAATCTATTCCTTGATTACTTATATATAAATATATATATTTCTCTGGATGAGGATTCTGACAGATGGGCACAGTGACCCAGCAAAATAAGCTCCTGATCACAAGACACCAGTATCAATAGGGCACAGCTTCAGGAATGGTTCCATTTCTATTGAAGAAGAGAAGAACATTCATGTTGACAACCAGCTCTACAATCACCCAGCTGTAAGCTCCCAAACTCACATCTTTCAGGATGGTACATCAGCAAAAGGAGGAGCACATATCACCTTTATTATTGATTTGCTGTGTATCACAAATGACTGCAAATACTGACAGGACCAGTCACTGTGTATCAGCTGCAGATCCACCACTAAGCAGGCTCACCACTCTGTTTGAAAATACTGTCTGTTCTCTTATTTTCTCACCTTCTCATGTCATTGGATGATTGTTTAATACAAAGTAGAATGGCTCCAAGCCGTGACCTTCAGACAAAAAACCCTTCATCTCCTTGCTCTGAATTGGAAGCAGATGTGGGTTCAAATATTTCTTTCAAATTATTCATCCAGGAAGAAGACGGACCCAGCCTTAAACTTCTGGGAATTTCCCCAAGGGGAGGGTTAATAGTTATTCTAAGGGGCTTTTTCTCCTTATGGAAGGAGAAACAAGACTTAAGCAGAAGAACTTAAACAGGACCTTAGCCAAGTTAAAATGTGAATGAATCCACTGGCTTCTGTCCAGACAGACATCTTAAGTGCTTTTAAACTGCATTCCATCTGGTCTAAGTTACTTCAGATGGGTTTGAGTCTACACCTATAAAAATTATAAAATAAAAGCCTGACCAAGTTTGCCATGTTTGCTGATATTGCTAAACCTTTGGCTTCTCTAGTGCAGCTTTGTCCTATGCTAACTACAAATCTCACAGAAAAATGTCCAGGTTGTGAAATAGATGAGGCCACTCTGGGGGGACGGAAAAGCTGGATGCAAAAGGTGCCATGTCAACTTCCATCAAAGCCACTATCAAGGCCCTTGCACACTTGTTTACTAAAACAAGCATATCCAGCCTGTCTCTCCTTGGGTATTTTTCACTGTACTAGTCCCTCTTTACGAGGCAAGAAGTGACCTGCATGCTCAGTCCTGCAAAAGATAAATATCTGTGGCAAACCAGTGTTTAGTTTCTCTCTGTTTTCCTTCATTCTATGTATAATGGGATAAACTTTAATTCTTTTTCCCTTTATTTGTATAAATAGGCAGACTGCAAAGCATACCCATCATGTGGCAATAGCCAAGTTATGTAGAAAAATGGGTGAAAAATTAACCTCAGGAATATGGGAGTACATTATCTTGAGGTCTTGGAAACCCAAAAGATGCTACCTCCACTTATCATTTGCCCTAGATGCAAAGAAAAATCCTTGAGCATCCATTTACACGCAAGAAAAAAGTGGTCAAATAGTGGTCAAAATTGCCAAAGTGGTCAAATGCTTTTATGTTGTCCTTTTGTTGGACCACATATAAAGATATGTTTGATAGAAAAAACAAGTACTACTAATCAGAAGATAATAAGAAAAGAGCACTTTACATCCAAGGACATTTGCCAACATTGTTACCTTGGATTAGAAAAATGAATATTCACATATGGGGAAAACAGGTTCACTGGGAACACGCCAAAAAAATGAAATTAAAACAGCACGAGTAGGAAGCTTCAACAAATCACAAAATGAGAAAAGGTAGCACCTTCTCATCTGTGAGGCTGCCATCTGGTGAAGACTTTTATCCTGTTCCTTTGCCTCTCTTTAAAGGAACAAAAGATTTTGAAATGCTGACTGAGAAAGCACACAGACAATAATGACTGTGCCTGCACAATGCAAGCAGTGCTTGCAGAAACACTGCCCAGGACTCTCCTTGCTGAGACAGGTTTCTGGAGGTGAGGGACCAGCTTCTGGGGATAAAAAGGTATGCCATGGGGCTGCTCTGGGATAGCGCAATTTGTGTTCCTCAGCAGTGCCTGGGGGCACAACACTGCCTGTTTCACACATTTCTCTGCATATGACTATGAGGCACAGTAAAAGTCTAGTCCTAAACCAGGGTTAGAAGCTCAGCTCAATGCTCTTGCAAAGAAGAGGGAGCAAGGGAGAGCATGGCATGTGAGATAAGTAGATGATCTTGTCCTCTGTAGTGACAAATTGGTCCCAGCAAGCAGAAGAAAGTGGGAATGAATATTAAAATATTAATCAGCAGTCAGGTCTTTTTTGGTTTTGTTTTGGGGGGTTTTTTGTTGGTTTTTAAGTTTTAAACATTCTTTCGTGAGCTTTCTTACAAGTAGATCTAAAATAGAGCAAATCAAATTTAGATCTTCTGGAGGAAGAACGAACAGTAGATGATTTCCTTTCTAATTCCTCAGAGGTAAAGCAATATTGAAAATTAACTGTACATTTTTAAAATGAAGTAGAAAAATGGCAAGAAGAAGGACTGAAAGATTACCTATAGACAGATGATTCAGACACCCCACTTACTGAACAAAGCAAATTTTGATTCAAGTTTCTCCTGCAGACTAAGCATACCAGGCCAGGTCACATCCATGAACCCAAATTGTGCTCCAGACAAAAAGCCACTGTCTCCTCCATAGGTAAATGCCTTTTCCTGCAAACTTGGCAGCAGAAATCTTGGCTACTTTGAAGGCTAAAGCAGTCCTTCTACTGAAACTGAGTAACACTAGCAATAAAGTGTTGTTTGACACATATAAAACAACATTACATAGGAGATGCTGGGTGTTAACAATTTGAAACATATCTTTAATTTAGGTGCTAATTATCACAAAGAATTCTTAGCATAAATATTTTTCATTTCTTTTGCTAATTCCAGACTTTTTTTTTTTTTTTTCTTGTTTGGTTTAGATACTGAAAAACAGTCTGTTTATTTTTGATATTGTCATGTCCAGAACTGAAACACAAAGTTTTCTGGTCCCAAAAAGTCATAAAAAAAAGCAGGCATATCTTCTCAATCCAAGGGTAAACAGCCTCACATTTTACTAGTGGAGACATATAAAAAGGCCTTTCTAGTGATAATTCACTGTAAACTCCAATTATTTATTTTTTTAGTAAAACTGAGCAGTTGTAGTGTTAAAATTCATATCAGAACTAAAGTAACACAACTCCTTTTCTTGATGTGCCAAAGAGGACCTCTCTGGCTTCAGTCTGGAAGAACTGCCATGGTCTCACTTGATGAATGCCTCTTGGAAGAGCTTGTCTGGTTTAAGCCAGAAAATTGCTTCTCTTAAGAATACTCTGCTCTATGAAGACTACATCTACATGTGTACCAGCTTCTCAGCTGTAAAATCTATAAAATAATGTCATGGTGTTATAACAATGTATTGTGAAGATAAGTTTTCTATTATTTTGAATTTGAATGAGTACTGCTACAAAAACCATTAGAGAAATTTAATCATAAAATAAGTGAACTTGTTAATTTGCCATTCAGTGTTTAGTATAAAATTTCTCCCTACCACTGAGGTTTCCATTGTTTGGTCTACTTATTTTTCCTCTTGTGTTTGACCATATAGAATTAACTCTTTTCAGTCTTCTCCAGGCATTCTGAATTGCTCTCATTTTCCTGTTTGGCTATTTCTCTGTCTTTTTCAAATTTCATGTTATCTGTAATTATCATTACCATTGCAGATTTCTTTTTCATTTGTAAAACATTCTGGATAAAAGTACATGTCCTTGAAGAAGAACACATAAAATTATAACTTCCGGTGAAAAAATTAATTCAATTCACAATATAACAATGATTCAAAATATTTCTGATACTGGATAAGAATCCTGGACATAAACTGTTGAGAGCAACTAGGTAGAATACACAGACCCATTTCCTACCTGGCAAGATCTGATTCAGTGGGTCTAAGCCAAGGATAAGCCTAGTCAAGCACATCTTGCTGACATCCACTGGAATTCTGGGGTTATACACTAACCATCTGTTGAAACTATTTCATTACATAAGAATATCCAAAGCTTCTAGGGAGTAATACATTAAATTTATCAGCACACATGTTCAAAGAATTTAAGGACAGAAATTCTGTAAATAATGAAAGCACATCGTTTATTTAGTGAATCAAATGTCATTTATTGAAGTTGAGTCTTCTATCAAAGCCTATGACTCTTAGATACTAAACTAAGCACTGCATATCTTATTTTGAAATGGACTTCAAAGGGCCTCTATCTTGTGTCCCAAACTGGTACAGCAGAAATAAGAGCACAAAAAAAAAAAATTAGTTTCAAATGTTTGTTTGAAATTTCTTATATGACTTCAAAATCTCATTTTACATTTCTGATTCACAACGTTTATTGTTCCTGCATGATTTGTGTTGTTATTTGAATCCACAATGCAAGCTGAAAACATAAGGAAACAAGATAAATTTTGGCTTAAAGTAAATTAGAGACAAAGATGATTTTGCTTCTTTTTCCACTACCTTAGTTGCACAAGTATATTGCATAGTGCTGATTTTTTCTTCTCCTGTTGTTAACTAGGTAAATATAATGTAGTATATGGGGTCATTTTGCAATGAAATAATGGTACAAAAATGTAAACTAGAATCTGCTCACAGAGCTGTACTGATCTTTGTAAGTTGTGGGTGTATTTGACCTTGCTAGACACTTGTGACATCCTATCATCTCACTCTGCACAATTAACTCTGAAGCAGTTCTAGACACAATGTCATCTGATGGCAATTAAATAAGATCAAACATTCAGAAAGTAATAGTGCACATGGATACCATGACGACCCTCATAACGTATTCATTGCTATAGAAAGTAGACAAAATAGAACAAAATTCTGAGAAAAAATACCTTGTTCTGGCTCTGATACTGCTGCTCATGTCCTCTGTTTGATGCCCTTATTACTGCTTTATCAATGCTTCAGGTTGAAAAAAATATGCTCCTTTTAATTATTTCAGAGTTATTTCAATTATGATCAAACAAGACAGAAGTGAGTTTAATTACTTCAATGCTTCAAGTTTTAGAAGATTAGATCTGGAAGCATCTAAATGCACATCCTTTCCTATTTCCCCCTTGGTTCCTGTGAAGAGGGAGTTATCTGCCAGCCTTACCCAGCAATAAATTAAGGTACCCCCCACTAACATCACAACAGTTCTGAATATTGCTTCTTCACCACGTTGTTTCAGAAAGAGAGTAAACAGGTGTGTATGAGTGAAACAGGGTATTTTAATAAATCATTAAAATTTTTATGCATTTCTCAAGTTGAACAAGGTTGCTCTTGATGAATTTAGCATCAAAAACATCATAATTATTGGCATACAGAAGTATGTCTGCTTGCTCCAGGAACATAGAGCAACACAAGATACAGTAAAATGTACAGTGATATTACATAGCACGGACTTTGATCATTCCTTCTTCTCTGTTGTGGGTTCTCCTTAGGACTGGGCTGCTGTGGGCTCTCTACCTTGGAGAACACCATTTCCTGATGCCAACACGGCAGCTACATACACGTGTCCGTATCCTGGCACCCAAAGTACACAGCCTACCACCAGCAGAGCTTTCTCCTTGTTCTGGTGAACACAGGTGACCTGGTTGTGGTTGTTTCTCTTCCGGCTGGGAAGTTTCCATCAAGAATTTTAGCCAGATTAATTTGTGTTAGTACAAAATGAAACCTGTGATTTATACTCTTACCTTACCAGATCTGCAGGAGCTCTGGGTTCATCCTCCCCATGCATGCTTCTGCCATGCTCCTCCTTTGCCTCTTCTCATATTTGTTTAAGGATTTCCCATCGGAGCTCTTTTTTCTCTTGATAAGGCACCAATCTCTTGGTTTAGATAACTCCTTTACCTGTATGACAGCTGCAGTTTGAACACGGCTGTCTCTGGGGACTGCGTTTCTGCGCAGTGCCAGGCTGCCTCTCAGCCACCTCTGACAATTCCTCCCTTCTGTCTCTTTATTCTCAGCCATAAGCTGTTGAATTTCCCTGCCTCTTTCTGGTTAAAGTAGATTCAGCTTTATTTTCTGCCAATACAAAGTTGCCACTCTTACCAGATGCTCAATCTGTCCTTGAACTAAGGACACATGCTCTGAATTTCAATCATACATGGTTGATTTGACTTCTAAGGGGCATGAAAACATGGACAAAACCAATAATTATCTTCCTGCTTCCTGTTTTGTCATGGTGCTGTAACTAGTGATTTGATGTAAATTATATTTAATTTGCTTTATTTACACTAGACAAAGGATTTCATTGAGAGGAGGAGATGCTTTGGTTAAGTTCATATTAAGCAAACACATTAACTATTAACTAATAGTACTTAATTTAATTTTTTCTTCCATTGAAAACAGTATTAAAGTTAAAAAGGTCTCATGTGACAAAAATAATTTCTCCAGATTAGCCTTTTTTAATGATAAAATATTTTGACAACATGCTTAAATTTTTTCTTACACTTCAGTGACATGTTGCTGTAGAATAAGCAATGAACACATGCACATCACCAGGTCAGGAAAGCAAGAAAAAGGGAAGTTTATTTTGTTATTTTAGTTTATACAGATTTTGGACAATGACCATGGATTGGAGGATGAGGTTGCCACCTCTCCAACCACACTGGTCAAACTAGAAGTAAGTCTATCAAGTTTCTCCTCCCCAAGAGAGGAATGTCAACAACAGCAAAGTGTTGGATAAACATTCTTTTGTTTACATGAAATTGCATGAGAAACATTGAGAATCTGACTCCAAATATGCAAACATATCAGAAAGCTGAGAAGAATTGTAAAAAGAACAGAGTGACAGTGACAGGCTACAGCTTCCTAACAAGGTAATTGCCTCTGCTGTATATTTTTAATAAATTCAGAACATTGCTAATTGGTGCCCATACCTTCAAGAAAAGCAGGTAGGAGTCAGCATGACTACAAGCCAGTTAATTTAACATGGACAAATTCTCAATTAAATCCTCTATCAGTTTATCAATTAAAACATAAATACCAGTATATAATTACAGTCAGGGATGATGATTTTATAGAAAGCAGATTTTAGGGACCAAATCTTATTTACCTATTTGATGAGGTCCAAATTTTCTTTAAAAAAGGTATCTGTGAGGATATATTCAAACTTTTATAAGGCATTTGACTTATGCATAACCAACTGATCTCTGATCTAAAAATCAACACCCTGCTTTATTAATAAGCCCACAATAAGTGAACTAAAAAATGGCCCACGAATTCCTAGAAATAGTCACGAAACGGAAAACACCATGGAACAAGTAATTTTAATATGATCCCTCAGGACTGGCATTGGATTTTGGAATATATAACATTTTCATAAATGATTTTGAAATAAGGCTAATGCAATCTTAGAACAATTGCAGCTGACAAAAACAGGCAGGATGATAAAGAGCAAAGATAGAAGAGTTATATAGAATGATCTGGAGTAATTCAGCATATGAAACAATTAAGCCCACAAAATATTTTAATAAAATCACATTCACATTATACCTGTAAAAAGAAAAGTGCAGATCATACCTACAGAGTGAAGGGTGTGTTGGCAAAGCAGTGACTTAAAATGAATCTAGAGTTAAAATGGACAAACAAATGATAAACAGAACTATCTTATCATTACTCTCAATGCTATAAAGACACAAGGAAGGTTATTATATTCCTTCAGTATACGAACCTGGGAGAATTTCAGTACATTTTTCGAAAGCACTGAAACGGAAATGATGCTTCCATTTCTGCTGAGGACATTTGGAAAGCCATGGCACAAAACTGAAGAGACAAACATGAACAAATTAAAGCCATATTGCCTAACTTTTCAAGAAGACACCTGCAAGGATGCTGAGTCATTGCAGGAAAACCAGGAAGCAGAGGAATACAGGTTCAAGTTGAACACATTCAAATTGGAAACTCAACTAATTTTCAATGGCAAGAGTGATGAAGCACCAAGACCTTCAAATCAAGACAGAGTACATCTTTGGATGAGAGTCACAGACATTTTACAGCCCTTGGTTCTATCAATTTATTATAGCTTAATGAACAACCTGCCAAAAGTAATAGGAAACCAGCTTGAAGCTCATTGTCTTCTGATGACATCTCCCATTGAGCTAAGGATCACAAAAAGAAAACTGTAACATTTACAAAGTTTTTAAACCTTTAAAATAACACATGAAATTGAAACAGAGGGTTCACTTCAGCTCAACCCATTCTTTTCCCTACCTTGGGGCACTTATTTGCAAAGAGCTTTAAGGAAAGACCACAGCATAAATGACACACAGACTCTTCTCTGTCTATAACCAAAATAGATTAGGCCAAATCCTCTGCTAGAATAAATTATTGAAATCACATTTTTTTGGCTCAGTCTCACAGGAAAGGAGGAAATTCCAAAAAACAAGGTTTCAACAGACGTGATTTTCACGTAACCTAGAAGCAGGAACATAATGCTCGAATGCAAGGTGATTCAAAAATATTTTGCAATGCTATTCAAAAGGCTTGGAAAGGCTTTTCAGGTTAGAAAGTGTGAAAGATGCTATAAAAATTTTTAAATTGTGCATAGGATCTATAAATTCAACCAAAAAAATCCAACTCGGTTTACTGCTTCTCACTTCTGTAAAGCTGAGATTATATCAGAAACATCCCACATCTGATGTTTAACTTGCACCTTAAAAAGTGCAGAAGTAAAAATCTTCTCAGCATTCCATTTTGGTCTATTCAATTGTTAACATAATTTGTTTATTCCAAGGAAGGATCTAAGGAGGATCACTGCAAAGAGCCAGTAAGGGTGTAAACCTGGTTTCTTCCTTCAGAAGATAACACTTCCTAGGAGAAATCAGCTGAAGTTTATGTATCTTGTCTAGAATGTTGCTCCAACAGCATAAAGCTATTAGAAATGAGTCACTGGCAATTCCAGAGAGCAACACATAGGCTTGGGGGGAAAAACTACAAAAATTTGATCATGGTATTAAATCATCCCCATTGAGGATCCACACAAGCAGACTAGTGCACAACCATGCTGAGAAAGCCATCCATTACAAATGCAGGGCAGCAGTTCCCAGTCCTGTTTCCCTGACTCTCTTGTTTTCCCTGACTGAGTTTTGATAAAGGACAGACAGCAGCCTCGTAGTCACCACACCAGCACCCTCAGGTGAACCCCAAAAACATTCACAGATTTCTAGAAAATCAGCTTTTCTGAGCAGTTACTAACCTGTTGCTCCCCCCTCTTGGTTGCCATCTGCTTATGGCAAACTGTGGCAGCACAGGGAGAAGCCCACAAGGAGCAAATTTGCCTATGAAGAGGGAAGAAAAAAGATCTTGAGAATTTCAGTTTTATCCCCATTGTCTATAATTAGGCTCTTGTTAACCAACACTTCTTTTCCTAAATTTCCATCAGTAGCTGGCATGATTTTTCAATCTATTTTTACCATCCTTAATGTTCCCTGCTGGTTTTAGCTGTAGCTGGACATTGTCATTTATGATTTTGAACCTAAGTATTCAAGCAATGCTTTTGCATTCTTCTTTTGTTGTTTTTCTTTATTGATGTCCACCTTTTTGTAGATCAAACCTTCGAGAAACCTTTCCTTAATTCAGCCTCTAAGGGAAATTAAACACATAGCTACATAAAGAATGTTGAAACAACAGACTATGTTCAGCAGACAGAAATGAATACACAGACAAAAATAGAAGGTTGCTTTGCTGGGGTATTTTGTTGCTGTTGTTGTTTGTTTGTTTTTAACCAGCCCTTTCAAGTCAGCTTTACAGGGGTTAGCTGCAGGAGCACAGGATTCAAATTAGGAAAAAGCATCATTGCTAGACTCACTGAGAGCTGAGTCCATCTGCTTCAGCATCCTCCATCTGACAAAGGTTAACAGGAGATCTTTCAAAATCAGAGAAGCCCACTAAGGGCAACTGCAGGACAACATGAGCTTTGAGAAACCAGCTTCCTCCATCCAGATGTATGAAGGGTGGCTTCTTTCTTGAAATGCATCGCTTTTTGTAAATTTTCTTCCCTATAGTCTTTTTATTTTAATCTCCTCTGATGTATCAGGAGATTTTCTCATTATCTATTGCCCTTTTTTTTTATCCTATTAAGCTTCAGGCAGCAATGATATCAAGAGACAGTAAGGTTCAGAGGTTAATTGTGCCTTGTATTTAAAAAGTATTTCCTTTATCCATTTTAACTGTGTTCATTTTTAAATAATGCTAAAATAGAAAGTGAAAAAATTCTAGAGCACAGTTTAAAATAAAAATGAAAGTGGAGAGAGAGAGTTAAATTATGACACTCAAATAATTCTTCCCTGTAAGCCCTGAGGGAAAGCTGATGTCACTGAGAGCTTAATGTAAATTGCTACTGTTAAGATTAGATTAGAAAGAAATTTTTTTAAAAAATAAGTCATTTAATCAGCTCCTCAGCTGGTGTGAATCAGTTCAGTTCTTTGGGAGGTTTTGAGCCTGAAGTGATTTATATCATCTGAAGATTATGCCCTTTGATCTTTAAATATCTAATAATTTTTATGGATCTCCTGCAGCCTTCTTTTTTAAATCATGGTGTACAGAACCAGACCTTCTATTTCACCTGTGGCCTCACCTCCTGCTCCATATGCCTCATCTTCTTGTTCATAAATCCCAGAATTAGATTTATCCCTCTTTTGCAGATCCTTATTTAGCTTGTGATCCATTATAAGATCATCACCCAGTCAGTAACTCAACACATTGTATTTTTAATGCTCCCTGCCTGCCCACAAACACATATCTCCCCCCATGTATTGAGCACCTGAATTTACTAAATTTCATCTCACTGAATTCAAATCACTTATGCAACTAATCAAGACAATTTTGAATTGTAATTGTGTCTCTCCCTTTCATTTTTCCTTCAGGAACTGCCTCCTGCCAGCCAGAGACTGTCTTTTTTAGCTCCAAACTCAGTTCTGCATCAAAATAATTTCATTCCAGCAATGTAACAATGTAACAACATTGGTATGCTGCTGGCTATAAAGCCACCTAAGGACTTGCTATACCAAAGCTCAAACCCAAAGATTTTAAGATTTTCCTCTTTCATAATATACGTATCACTGCATTGCGTATAAGAAACCTACTACATAATGGCTTATTATTTAGCATGGTTGAATTGGTTGACCCCAAATGTCCTTTATAATTAAATTAAAAATTATTCTAGCTGAAACTAGCACAGCATGTTGTGTTTACAAAACTTTATTATTCTTCATATATTTTCCTATCTTATTATAAATATCACAGAATCACAGAAGAAGCTGAGTTGGAAGGGACCCACAGGAATCATCAGGTTTTACTCCTGGCCCTCCATCCCCAAGAATCACACCATGTGCCTGGGAGTACTCCCCAATCTCTTCTTGAACTCTGTCAGGTTTGATGCTTGTCACCACTTCCCTGGGGAGCCTGTTCCACTGCCCAGTCACCCTCTGAGCAAAAAACCTTTTCCTAATATTCAATCTAAACCTCCCCTGACACATCTTCACGCCATTCCCTCAGGTCCTGTCACTGTCACCACCGAGCAGAGATCAGTGTTTGCACTTCCTCTTCCCCTCACAAGGAAGTTACAGACTGCAGTGAGGTTTCCCCTCAGTCTCTTTTTCTCCAGGCTGAACAGACCAAGTGGCCTTAGAAACTCCTCACGCAGCTTCCCCTCCAGGCCCTTCACCATCTTTGTTGCCCTCCCCTGGACACTCTGTAATAGTTTGATGTCTTTTTTGTATTGTGGTGCTCAAAACTGCCCTGAGGACTCCAGGTGACTATGTCATACTATGTGTCAGTGCTTGCTTATGTGTAAGCCTGGATTGCTGCGAAGGATGCTTCCATATGGAGGAAGATTGTATTGCAGCTACACTCCTCTTTTCTGAAAGAAACAGTTTTATGCCTTCCATTTGCTTTTGACAGGTAATGAGTCAAAGGAGAATTGCTCAAATCTGCTTGACTTATGCTAAAAAAAGTCTTAAAAAGAACTGAGCATACACAGATGTCATCTGCCTAAACACCTTCCACTTTTTCAGGGAAAATGCAGAAATGGTTGACACATTCAGTAACAAAAGGTACAGTCTATTTTCAGTCAGACAGCCAGCAACCAGAACTAAACTTGTGGACATATCTATGCAATGCAGGCAGCAATTATTTCTTTCAGAAGGATCCAAGAAATACAAGTGCTAACCTGCTTTTCATCCTTTCTAAAAGCCATTGGGTGTGCTCACCTACTGGGATTTATCTTACCTCCCTTTCTCTTCAACACCCGCTTGGAGAAGGAAACACAGCCTATAAGCATCTGTGAAGAACATACAGCTGATTCAGCATTGGACTCTCCACAGATAGAAACGTTGCTATCTGTAAAATGTCACAGTGCTTGGCAGAAATTCGTTATTGTGAAAAGAGCAGCAAATTTCTCCTGACCCTACAGAAGGTCTGACAATGATCCAGAGATTAAAATACTTCAAACAAGCAGTTGGAGCATAACCTGTTTCTTTCATCAGAAACATCAGTGCCCTACTCATAAGAATTGACCACTGATTAAGCTTTGACAAGACAAAGGAGAAAACCCACATAAAAAGCCATTTCCCATCAGGGCACACATTTAGGAACAGTATTTGCAGCCAAAGCTAATTGCCTGTTGACAAAATTACAAAATGCATCTGGATTTTCCAAAATCAAGCCCACAATCTACTAAGAACAGAGATGGCTGTGATAAATAAGCAATGACAGCAAAGGTGTTCAAAAGAACCTGAAACTGAACAAGGCTTGGTCTTGTATCTCAAAAAAGTTAACAGAAAATAACTCATGGTCATTGCAGGGTTTTAATAAAGGGTCCTTTTTTTAGAAGGAGAAAAGAGGTGATTTTCCCTTTTTCCATAACACCTGGGTGAAATCTGGTTGTAAATAAAGGAGGCATGGGAGTGGTAGGGCTTCCTGTGCAGCTGCAGAGGTACCTCTGCCCTGTGATCAAAGTCCGAGTCCAGCTGTGATGCCCTGGTACGGCTCTGTGGACCTGCCTCCAGATTGATAGTGGTGTGTGACAGATCTGCATTGGAACTTTCTTTCATGACCATCAAGTGCTGTTTATACGGCTCAATGTATTTCTTCTTATTATTAAAATTAGAATATCTCCACCTAAAAGTCACTCTTTTACTAAATTGCTGTCCAGGGAAGTAAGTTCCATCTCCATTTGCCCAGGGCAGGAGTTGCTACTGCTTGGTTGGCTGTTCTTACAGTAGCCAACACCAACACTACCCATTTTCTTTCACTTTCCTCATCATACTAATGCTGCTGAGTCTTTTCATGGACATTTCCAAAGCTTTAGCAGCATTGCAATATGACACAATATCATCAAAGAAATAAAAAACACATGGTAGTACAAACTGAAGGACCTCCCTTAATCCAAAGAATAAATATTTTCTGTGGAAAGCATCAATGTTTAAACAGAGAGTGCTTCAGTGACTGAGACACCAAACAAATCAGCTTTGCAAGCCCTGTGTCAGATGCAAATTGATGTTAAATAGGTGGCAAAGAGCAATAAAGATGACAAGCTCTTTTATTTGGGAACTTGAGATAAGAATAATTACATGCCTGAGACACACTTTAAGAATGTAACTGCCTGTGTTCAGATGGTATCTTGTTGATTGCCCTTTGCTGATGAATGCCCATAAGGTACATTTATTATTATTTTTACTGAGACACTTCAGGTTGGTTATTCATTTAGTATTATAGTATTCTTTTGATGGCACTAGGTTCAAAAACATCTTTAAAATATCTTATCTTGTCATAATGATCATTTTACCTTCAAAAGCTGACACAGCAAGGAAACAAACAAACGAACAAGGAAAGTGCACAAAGGTACTTAATGGCACCATAAAGACACTTCTGCACATAGGGACCCCCACAGACACTAATGTGTACCAGTGCAAAGCATTTTTGTGATTTGTTTTGGCCACTACAGCCACAGGGATTCCAAGAAGCCTTTAAAAATTAAAAGATTTTGACAGCTCTCTGTTTATCAGGAGGCATTCAAGAATTACAAGCTCATCAGAAGAGGAAGGCATCAAAAAGCACCATTATTTCCTGTCTACTGCAACACCTAGAACACCATAGACACTTTAAAAAAGTAAGGCAGTGTTCCAGAGGGAGGAAAAAAAAAAAGATGCAACATTAAATACCCACCCTTCTTAGTAATAATTTGCATTTCAGCTTGCCAAAAAATGGCTTGACTAGTCTCTTCCATGTCATTAGGGCAATTATCAAAATAACGCCACTTACTTGTGGCATATTTGAGTTATTTCACTTGGTGATATACTTCAGATAGTCATGTTTATTCAGAAGGAAGGTCCTAGAGAGAAGTAAATACAGATTATCTTTTAAAGGGAGAAATACAGGAAGACTTTGAAAGAAAGACCGAACTGTCTACATCATGTAAAGAAACGCAAAGCAGCCAACCAGCCAAATTTCCCCAGCTGGAGAAGCAGCCCCGGGAGCCTCTGAACCGGGACTCGCAGCTCCCGCTGCGCTGTCTCTGCTGCCTTGTCCCTTTCCCCACCTGCTGGTCACGCTGGAAAGCAGCACAGCACCAACGTACTCGGGAATAGGAAAATACCCAACTCAAGTGATCCTGTCCTCACACCCAGCTACTTCCACGGGCCAGTAATAAACTTGTTCTGCTATTTTTTTACTGTTAAAATTGAGATTAGGATCCCTGATGAGACATCCAAGTAAAAAAAAAATAATTAAAAAGTGCAAAATAGCTGATCATTGAAGCTTTTCAGAGAAGAGAAGACTTCTTTCTCTTGAAGGCATTCCACATCTTCTTCTATTCCAGATACAAGTAGTAATATGGCTGCTGGGCTTAACTCTGTAATTATGTTCACATCACTATCAGATCATAGCTAACAGGTGATGTGTTCAGTATGGGATTTAAAGTTGCTGAAATAATCTGCCAAAACAAACATTAAATAAAATGAAAACAAAACAAAAAAGCCAAACAAATAAAAAAAGCAAATCAAATTATTATGTTTATACTCTATTCCATAGAATAACAGAAATAAGGATAGCAATGTCTGTACCAGATGGATTTCCTCACAATGCACCAAAGGCCAGTGAAGATACACCATGCTGATAGAAAGAAAAAGCATTGCTCCTAGGAAGGCTACACAGTCAAAGGAAAGAAAAAAAGCATGATGTACTGACAAAAGACAGGCATCTTGAAAAATCTCTGCTCTCTCAATATTTTGTACCTAAGAAAAGGGCAAGCAATTTTCCTTCCTCTCCCAGCTCCATTTTTTTTCCACTGTATTAAAAACTTCTAACATGAAACAAAAAGGCAAAACAAAGCAAAGAGGCTCTAATTTCACAACAGTTGTATCTCTGTGTACACCCCACTCATAATATTAAATAACAGCGAGGGCACTTCCCTTATTGCTTATTCAGGGCAGGCTTTCCAGAAGACTGTTTGGATCTTGTGTGCAGTGTCTGGCCAGCTGACAGACAGCAAAACTGACTGGCAGCTTGAAGGAGGGTGTTCTCTCAGCGTGACAGGTGCATCCAGCTTCATCAGCCACGTGCTGCTCCCGGGGCATCCATCCACATACCCCCATACCAGGAAGGCTGGATACACAGCTCTGAGCCAAGCACAGGAGGGCTCACAGAGAAATTAATGCAGGTGGATCCACTGATCTCTGAAAAAAAATTTGCTGTGATGCTCCTGTCAGAAAGGCAAGTGAGGCTACACTCACCTATCTAGAGCTGCTAAAACCTGTTACAATAGAATTGCAGAGAGAAGAGAGGATCTGTGCTGCAATTGCTAAGCAGTTTTCATCTAGTAGTGCTGTAGCAGCACCCAGTTAGAACGGGCCTACAGCAGCACTGCAGAGATGGTAAATGAGCACTAACACATACGCTCAGGTTCGAATGGCAGCGTTCACTGAGCCTGCTCCCCGCACACAAAGCCCGTGAAACCCCTGCCCTGTGAACACAGCGCTGCTGCCCCAGCCTGCCACAAGAGAAATGGGCCAATGCCCCAGAGAAAAACTGTAAAAAACTCACAGTTCCAGCACAATACAACAGCACAAAATCTTGATTGTGGAAACTTTTCCTTGTGGTAATGTGGTGGCCTTACGCTGTGTGAATTCCCAATTAACTGCAATTCTTATATGAAAATAAACTTGCAGTGATATAAACAGAAGTAACCTGCAATGACAAAATATATTGTCTGACATCAGTCGATGCCAAATGTTTAGACATTTTAGTTGATACCTGCCTCATTATTTGTTTTAGCTGTCACTTGGTAGGATTGTTACAGGTTTTATATTTCATCTCTGTTGATTTTCAAATATCTGCCAGTACTATGTCCTAAGAAAGGATATTGATTGCCCACTCTTACCTATTTTACACAAGTAAAGCTAGATTCCAGCTCATTAAAAGTATGGTAAGATCTCCAAAGAGAAAGAGTTAAGGGGGAATGTACCTTACCAGGCTTGAGAGCTGAGCATGTGCAAACCTCAACTTGTTCAACAAGTACAGTCTGCTCAAACTAGCATTTAAAATTTTAAATCTGAACAAAAAAGCCCCAAAATACGTAAGAAGCAGCCTAATTTTATTACAAAGCATAACTAGAAACCTATATTTACTGTCAGAAAGCTGTAAGAATTCCTCTAGAAATTGCTCTAAATCCGGGCTAATAATTGAAGTATTGACAGTAATATTGTAAACAGACAATCCAAACAATACAGATAAAATTTTCTTGTTTGAGATGTATTAAAAAATAAACTGTTTTGAGGCTATACATATATATTCACTGAGTAACAATATAATCTTGGAATTTGCTGTCAGTTTAGGGATGAGCAAATAAAAACAATCTTTTACTGATGTTTAAGGACAAGGCAAACACATATTTCCTTGTTATTGAATTTAAAATATTTCTTCAGCCTTAATGAAACTGTAGCTTACAGATGGAAAGACAAAATCTCTAAATCTCAGAATTTCTGAATCTAACTTCTCTTTATACTCTCACTCACATGAGATATCTACACATACAGTATTTAGCCTCTATAAAATAGGTGTCAAATAAAGCTGAATTAACCAATGGGTACTGATGGTAAAAAACCAAAGGAGTATAATGACAGTATCACATGAACAATTGAAACTTTATGCTTGAATTCCTTGTGGATCAAGAGATTTTTCATCGAGTTGAGGGGATTCTTACTCCACATATTATTCCATGCACTGCCAAAGCTGGATCAATGCCATTTTAAGGCTGCAGATCACATAGGAAGTAGTAAGATAGAGAATTTACATAAAACAGAGCCATTTTATTCCTTCACCAGTTACTTTCACGTACAAATGTGAAATTATATAAGGTTGGCATTTGGATGCAAAAATATTCTCTTACCACTTCTGCAAACAACAGGAAAGTTTCTGTAATTCCAGGACATTTGCTGGCTGGCTCATCACCTGCAGGGATGCCAGAGGTGGAGGGGAGCAGCCCTCATACATCTGTGGCTGAGCTGAATGCTGGTGAGTTCACAAAGCCTATACAGAAGAGGCAGTGTGCTACAGCAACAGCTGCTATTCTAGTTACAGCATTGCAGATAATAAAAAAGTAGTTTTAAAACTAATTCATGAGTCTTATCAGGTGTATATTCGCAAATTCAATGAGACAAACACATATTTCATTCCCCTTTTAGTGTAAAGAAGAAAAAAACCCTCAAAACCAACCTTCTTCCAGTTTCTTAACCCTGACCTCCTCCAAGCCCACCTAAAAGGCTCCACAGGAAAACTCAGAAAATCACCCTTTTCAAGTAAACATATCCTACCCAAAGCTGAATTATCAGGGTAGATGCCAACAACTGGAAAATAACTGAAAGTCTGTTTTTTTCCTCTTTGCACCATTTGGGAATAACCTCCATCTGGAGTCAGCATGAACTTGATTTTACAGAGGCCTCCTCTTCAACAAACATACCAGTATGTTCAGCACAATAAACAAGCATCTTGAGGAATTCTGACTCTGCAAATAGCCAAACAAAGGCTAACTCAGGCAACACCATCCTTTGATGATTCATGCAATTTCCTCCTTTCTCAACTCTTGCCCGCTCAATAAGCAAAAGGTTTTTCTGATTCTTACAGCAGTAACTACTCAATCAGCTGTGTTCCCTTTCTGTGCTGTCCTGTTTCATGGCAGTTGCAGCTTCTCTGACTTACTCTATTCTTTCCCTTAGTCCAATAACCTTCACTGAACAACTCCAACATGCCCCTTAGCAGGTAATTCACCTCAGGGTACGTTTTCTTTTGTGTAATGTGCAAAATCTGTCCTGTATGTAACAGTACTGATTAGAGTTGAACTCAGATTGTGATACCCAACACAACACTGCAAACCAGAACTATGGGAAAGGCTCAGAGCCCACAACAGCTCCTGGCAGTGGTAGACCAGGTATCTGTACTACTTAGCTTACTGGATAATGGGGTACATGATTCATAAGCAAGATGCTGCTGCAATTATCAGGGTCATTGTGATCTAGCAAGTGCTGCTTCTTTCAAGCCCAGAAGAAAAATGCAAAGGAAGAAAGGAGAATATGCAGCACTTCAGTCAGTTCTTTGGTCCTATCCTGCCAATAGATTTAGAGCCTGTAATGGTCTGTACCCTGCTGCTTGAAGTTCGGATGTGGAGAACCGTTTTGAAAAATGTTTCCAGTGTCATCTTTCATTTTTCCTCTGCTTTGTATTCATTTCCTTCCTTCCTTGTTCAGATCCCCTGAGCTCTTATAGAGTTCTCACATGGCTAATTCACTCCTACCCCTAGATCTCACCTGCACTCACTTTCTGTGTCATTACTCCCACCTCCACATTTCTTCTTTAGTAACTTTTTTCTGTAATTTTAATCTTGCCCTTTCTTCAGAAAGTTTTGCAAAGTCTTGTCTCAGTAGATGAAAGCAGAGTTTCCACACTATCAGTGTACAAACTGGGCCAGAACACAAGTCCTTGTCACAAAGCTTTTACAGCACATATTGAACTTTACAAGTACTTAACAGGTCTGAACTATGACACCAGTTCAATTACTGTCACTGAGTAATAATGAAGTTCACTGGTAACTTGATGGAATCATAGAATTGGTTAGATAGGAAAAGATCTTTAAGGTCATCGAGTCCAACCAATTACCCAGCAATGTCAAGTTCACCACCCTGTCCCTAAATGCTCACCAACATGTCTTTTAAACACTTTCAGGCATGGTGGAGTGATTCCATTCTGTCCCTGAGCAGCCTGTTAAAATGTTTGACAAGTCTTTTGGTGAAGATGTTTTTCCTAATATCTAGTCTAAACCTCCCTGGGTGCAACTTGAAGCCATTTTCTTTTAACCTGTCACTTGGGAGAAAACTGACCCCCAGCTGGCTACAACCTCCTGTCAGGTTGTAAAGAGCCTTCTGAGCTGCTTTATCACCAAGCTAAAAACCCCCAGTTCCCCGAGTTGCTCCTCACAGGACATGATCTCTAGACCATCATTCTTAGGATGTGCATTTAAAAGATAAACCTTTTTGAGAAAATAACAGTCTGCCGCAGAAAATCATAACTTGCTCAAAGTGCTAAACATTCCTTTGTTATCTGATACACAGAAACCCCACCATCCCAATATTATTAAACACATTCTCTACTTTTACTCCTTACTTGGAAAATAAGAAAAGGAAAGGCCAGGTTGGATGAGTATTTGAAGAATCCAATCTAGTGAAAGATGTCCCTGCCCATGGCAGGGGAGCTGGACCAGATCATCTTTAAGGTTGCTTCCAACACTACTCATTCTATGAATCTAGGACAGTGTGGCCTACAAACCTCTAGAAACCTACATCTACATCTGAAGGATTCCACAGTAATTTCCCAGAAAGTTCTTCTTGCAAACCAATTACTTTGAATCAATTTTAAAAAGCAAGGAAAGGACTAGGAAGGGTATTATAGAGTATTATTGCACAGTAATGTGGAAAGAAAGCTATCAAGCCAGGAAAGAGTGAAGTCTCTCTGATTTCTGACTCCCAAGAGCCACTATAAGTGATAAGAAACCATAAACCCTCCTGCTGAGGAACACATTCAGTGCAGGCAGCAAGGTGAGCTGCAGTGTGAGCTGCAGGCTGAGTTCTGGGTGGTGGGAGCCCCAGGCAAGAGACTGAGAAATGCCACCCTTTGCATAGGAAAGGGCCTGGGGACCTGTGGCACCACCGGACACTCAGAGATGAGGAAGGAGCTGAGGAGCCCTGACTTTGTGTGCTGGGCCTCTGAGGGTAAAAAAGCCAAGGAGTTCCTTTGTACAAGGTCCCTCATCAGAGGCAGCAGCTCGAGCCGTTATTTTGTTGCTGCACCAAGTTTAAATTATTTTAAGGATTGAGACATGTGAGACTGTGCTAAAGGAATCCTGGGGCCAGGGAGTAAAGGAACCTTGCCTGACTCTGTGAGTGTGGGGGGTGTAGGGAGCCAAGCAGGCCAATTGTGAGCTCACTGGAGCTGCCTGCAGTGAAGGGACCTCAGTCCCAGCTCAGGTGCTGCGTGTGTGGCTGCCAGAGTGGCACCTGCATGGTTGGACAGAGAAGTTTTGTTAACACTCCTTGAAAATGTGGAACAAACCAGGCTAATTTAGGCTTTGAAAATGCTGCATCATATACTTTTGATCTGATTAAGGATCATGAGCAGTTTCCCAGGAAATTAAATTTTTAAACTTTTCTGCTTATACAAATGCATGATAGACAAGCCATGAAAAATCCAAAAATATATACGTACTTTACTATACCTATTCCCTGTTAATAAAAAAATAAAGAATTAGAAATACAAGAGAACTTGTAAACCAACTGCAAAATAAGATGAACAGAAACGAGGAAAATCCCTCCACATTGTACAGATGTTCACGCACTAGGCAGTCCCAAAGTCAATCATAGATTCTGTTACGTACATAAGCCCAAACACAAGTTGCAACATTTTATTACTGTACATGTTTTTTCTTTTTAATTATCTGGGACTGCCTTAGCTCCTCAGTCCCATGGGCATATGGGCAAGCTTCAGAAGGTAAAGAACAACCATCAGGATGATGAATGAAAAACCAACAGAGGCGTGTTTTAAATGCTTCAGCTGAAAGGCGCCGTTTCACTTCAGGTTTAGTCTTACTTGGTAGCTTCTCTTTTCTCCAGTCACGAATATGAACTCTCCCATTTAGAACTAAGATTTAAAAACAAACAAAAATGCAGCTGTTAATAGACAGCCAGGGCAATTATACCGGAAAAAAATTGCAGTGACATTCTGTGAATAAAAAACATTCTACAAATAGATCACTCAGGCAAAACCAGATGAGCCATTTGTACAGAAACAGAAAGAAGTACACAACAAACCAAGACAATGCAGACACAGTACAGAGAAGACTTGATTAATTTCCCTGAGAGATGTTTTACTGAGATGCTGAATAGTTTGAGGCACCTTTGCATCATCTTTGTAGAAGTCTGTTAGCTCATTTTAAATATAGCAGTTGGGACCATTTAGACTAAAATGATCTGAACTTAGATTACAAGTTCTAACAAAAGAAGCTTCAATTTCAAGAACGGTAACTCTTCCCATGTTTGTAACTTTACTATTCCACATTTAAAATGTCATTACCAGCAAGTGTCTTCCACTACTTTCACAGTTCACTGACCCAAAAATGCACTGCACCAAGGAGATGACAAATCTAATCCTTCATGTGAAGCAACACTGGTTAATCATTGGTTAATAACAATCAGCACTTTGGGTTTTCTAAATTCATTTGCTGTGTCAGGATCATAAACTGCACATGGACACACTTGTGAATCTCTGTCAACTCCTTAAATGAATAAACAAAATAGAGGAAAGGAAGTTAGCCAGAAAGGAAGAAAAAACCAGATGACAAACAGCAGTGAAAATCTGCCACTTTTAAGTTGCCACACTCTATTTTCATATTCCGCTTCAATCACACCTTCTGTATCAGAAACTCTTAGCTTGGGATAGTTAACCAATACCATTCTGCTTTCTGATAATTGTTACTCAAAAAGTAACAAGTCCAGTGAAAGCTGAATATCACACAGTCTGCACTGGATGAATGAATGTCTCCAGGTTTCCTTGTGATACACAGATCTGAACTCATACTAAGCCAATCAAGAAGCAATTTCAGCTGAGCTTTAAAATCCCTCACAAAGGACGAAGAAAAATTAGCAGCTATTTATGATCAAGCATAATTTTTCCCTAGAAAATCAGTCTTGTATTGGACAAGATACCTGATCTAAAGAAACGGCCACTGATCAGTTATTCTAAGACCCACTTTTTGTTTCGTGTGTGTGTCCATCCATCTATTTCCATGTTTAAAAAAAAAAAAAAATCAGTAAAGATGACAAAAGAGCTGTAGCCATGTTCCTCTCTGTCCTCCTGGGCAGGAGCAATGTCCTTGGAGAACAGCAGAATTTTCTTGTTATGGTGACATGCTACTAAGGGAGGAAGCACATGGTGCCTCCCCAAGCCCTGGGGAGTATCCATGTGACATAAATTACTGAGTTAGACTAGGATTAAGTCAGAGCTTTCTTAATAGGTAATGTGCACAAAGCTTCCAAGCCAATTTAAAACGCTCATTCCACTTACAATGCAACATGTTGCAAGACCTATTTCACCTATTCCAAATGATAAGGAACCAAATTCAGACACATAATGAATCCATGTGACCAACTCTTTTTAATGGATGGTAATTCAAGAGGATTTCAGAAGCCAAGTGTACAGAAATCTTTAGCAGATGCTAAACTTGCTTAAGTTGACCACTGGCAACAAACAGGTTGCATACTCAGGATTACTTGCCATGGATTAGTTGATCAGTATTTTACAGGAGACATAGAACTGTTAGGACATAAAACACTCTTTGAAATTTGAAGCAGCTTTAATACTGAAAAAACCTTGAATATCTCGTCTTACTGCAAAGCTACGTTTTGGTTTTGCAAAGCTTCACACTGACAAAAATGCCCCAAACCAATTACACAAAGCACACTGTCAGCACACATTACAACAGGGAAAAAAGCCCTAAACCAAATAAACTGCTATCAACAAACCCAGCCAGCCAATGAGACCTGCTACTGAGTTCTTTCTGCCATGCTACCACAAGCTACACAAACACAAGCTACTGTGAGCTACATAAACACATCAAGCCTCACAATTATAGGTTCTCATGGAGACTAATTTTGTTTCATGTCAGCACTTACACTTTGGGGCTTGGTAGGGTCAGACTAAGCCTCAGTAAAATGCTCTAATAAAACTGCTCTGTATTTGACAGCCTCAAAATCATCAGTACTTCATAGGAAGGAACAAAAATAAAAGGTCAAAGAATAGCATCAAATTAGCCATTTAAACTAAAGGCTTGTCTTTTCAGATACAATCAGTGTAGAACATTTTGCTGATAGATGCCTTACCAATCTCATTCATAAGAGCGTTACTAACAATACCTTGGAGCAATTGGCACATAAAGAATATTCAGCTTTCCACAGAAATACCAAAAACAGTTAAAAAAACACCACCACAGTAATTTTTAAGTTAAGTTTAACTGTATATGGCGGAGATACAGTACATGATTAAGGAAAAAAACCCAAAAACTCAAAACTCCTTTACCTTCAAATACCTGATGATTATTCTTGAGTAGTGTCTGCAGGCCTCCATATTCACTTTTCAGCTTTTTTAAAGTCTCTTTATTCAAGTGTTCTGCCACTTCTCTCAAGGAAAGGCTTTCTGCAATAAAAATGGTAAATTATTAAAATTTTTATATATAAAACCTTAATACAATTCAACTTAGTATATAAGGTAATGGTCATGAACAGAATGTCAGAATTATCTAGCAGTACTGCATCAACTTTTTTGTCACCATACGATGCATGGTAGATATTTTATATGTATATTGTCTATAAAACAGCAGCTTTTGTTTTTCAGGACTTTGGTCAGAATTTCCACAGTAAGGCACACATTTTGTTTGCTCTGCTTTTTTTACAGTAGCATGTAACCCCCACTGCAGTAAGCACTGTTTATAAGCATGTGGTTAGAAGACTCAGTCAGTAACATATGACAAACCACAGCGAGTAAATTATAAAATCAGATGGAAGACAATGGAAAGATGGTAGTAGTGAGAACTGACTGCTTATACAATTAACAGCAGCATAACATTCTTTTTGTTCCTAAAACTAAAAGAAAAAATCCTAATCATGTTGTAACCTAACGGCACTTCAAAGCACTTCTTACAAACTCTTACAGACTTGGAGCTAATTATGATGCTAATATTCTAAGCCATAATACTCTCCTCAAATAGTGTAGAGTTGTGGGTTTAGTTAGGTTTGTTTTAATAAAAATGGATTCTATAATAGTATTCAAGTGTAAATCAGGAAAAATCCTCACCTCAATTTCAAAATATTCTTCTATGTGCAATAAAACATAGGGAGAAAAAAAAGCACCTTTGATTCAACTGTATTGTTCAGTGTTTCCTAAAAATCTATTCACTAACACCTAATTTGCTGGAAAAGATATGTTCTACCAGCTAAAGATAGTGTAAAGGAAAGATAACATCACCTCCTTGATTCCAGGTATTCATATTTCCACCCTGCTGATCAGGACATGATTTTGGAGGGGCTGCATTTAACAGCAAGTTTGCCACATTGAGAACCACTTCATCTACAAAATCCCGAGGGAGGGAAGCACAATTTCTGATTTGTTCTACTTTTTCTCTGGGTTGAAAGCCAGGCATCCAGATTGTACCAGCTGTCTCAGTCTCATCCTCAGGAGGCTCTGAGCCTGCTCCTTTGCACAGACCACCACAGTGATCCTCATGGTTAAATCCAACCCTTCTGTCACACGTGGCCACAGCACAGGTCCGACGACTGTTAATGAACTGTGTTATCTGCTGGTCAATCAGAGCACGTTCTGCAGCTGCATAGGTCCTGCTTTTCCCAATGAAGCTGACCTGTTTTAGCAGAAACAGGTAAATCACTACCAGAGTCCTGTACTAACAGCCAGCCCCACAACCTCCATACAGGCTTCTCCCTACCTACAATAAAATCCAAGACCAACTCAATGCTCAGTAACTGTCGCCTTGTTTTCCAGCCTTCAGCCTTGGAATCAGAAATTTCATGTAAACAAAGTAATGTTTACAGAACTGTTATCTTGTTTTTCAGATTCTGTGAAAGGAATCTTGATGGACACTTTCTAAGACCAGTGGAGTTAAAGAGGTTGAACCTCAGTCTTCCAATCTGGTCTCCTTTTTAGAAACCTATATAAGCTGTAGAAAAAATTAAACTTCCTCTTTTCCCGCTTCAACTCCGTGGTGATCACTGCGTCTCCCTCGGGACAGCATTGCGCAACAAGTAACACCTGAGAGGTTTTTAATTCCAGTCTTTGAATATTGGTGCCCCAGAAGAAATTCAGTAAACAAATCATAATCCATCATGCTATACAATCACACAGCGAAAATATTGTTCCTGTCCCTCAGATTATTTAAAGTTAAAGCTGGACACCTCTTCCTACTCTGAAAACATTTCACTTTGAATTTCACTGGACAGAAAAAAACCAGCAAGATTAAGTACAAAAAAGTATGACAGACAGCTAGAAAAATTAAGGCAAGAAATAAGGTTTTTTAAGTTTTCCATCATATAGAGTGACATAAGAGAAAATCATTAATTGCTTCATTTTTTTCTGTTTTAGGACTGTACCTATAACACCAAGAACAGAATTCCCAAGAAAACAATGAGTATTTTTAATCTCTTTTCAGAGCATACCGTATCAAGTAATGAAACTGACTATAGTCTTATCTTACAACAATAACAATGAACAAACTTCTACATGCTTCTAACAGAGCAGATTAAAAACCAAAAAAGACAAAAGCCCCACAGAGGCCAAAATTACCCTTTTTGTTGATGGAATTCTAAGGCAATCTTCTTCCACGTGAAAGCCACATACAAATCCAACTTGGGCAACAAAATCAAGATATTCTCTGTACTGAGTTTTCTTGCTTTGTCTTCGGCTGTATTTTCCATGGAAATCAAAGAAGCAGCATGGCAGCACAAAGTAGCAACAAGAATAGGAAGACCTACAAGAAGGATAACAAACTGCTGGACAGTAAGTTATTTCAGAAAGCATAAAATTTTAACTAACAACCTATCAGATAAAAGCAACAATGGAATTTTTTATTAAGCAACAGAGCTTCATGCAATATTTATAACTTTCTCTAAACTATTAGTTTAGTCAAAAATACAAAGTTTCACAAAGTATGTGATGTAGCAATCTACTTTCCTAACTTAGATTGCAGAAGTAAAACTCTAAATTACTGTTACTAGTTGTGAAGAGCACAACAGCTCAAAGGAAGGCAGAACCATAAGCTTGTATTTACCAGGAGAAAAAAAACACAACAAAAAAACCAAACAACAGCTTCACATATAATGAATAAAAAACAGATTTGGTTTTAGAATTTCAAAAGCAAAATGCTGCACTGAATTCCATGAGAAAGAAAATACTGCACCTGCACCTCTCCACAGAAAGAGAAACACTTTGTAAAAATAATCAACTTGCATCAAAAGTAGCCAGTCTTACAAGAACAACAGGTGTGGAACCAAAGCTGACAGCTTTTACTAAGCCCACATGAGCAATTATGGGGGGTTGGTTTGGTTTTTTTCTGCCTGTTTGTGTTTTTAATTCCTTCCATCCCACTCCCCTCCCTCTGCAAAAATACCTAGCTGCAATTACAGGTATCCATGGTGTTAACTCATCTGAATGGTTTCCTATGAGCCAGTCAGTATCTGGAAAGAGATGACTGTCACCTGGAATGATCGTAGCTTCCTAAAAAACAGAACAATAGAGTAAGTCAATCCTTTTACAGGTTTCTTTAAGGCATTTTATTTAAAGGACTAAGCAATAATATAAAGTAATACCAGCTGACAAATGCAAGGTAAATGAGCACCACAGACACCAACGCTGTTTTCCTCTGTTGGCAATTTTTTATAGCTACAGAGAAGTAATTAAGCAACAAACACCCACAAAACATGGGTCAGAAAAAAAGTGGGATTACAACTCTGATTAAGATATCTAGCATTTAAATATATATAAACAAATACCACACATTAAATTAGGATTTCTTGCCAATCTCCTGTCACTTGTATGCCTGAACTCAAGTTTTTCAAAAAGGCAACTAATTTGCTGTCTTGCCGCCTGTAGGACTCACACAGCAATTGATCAGAACACAGCCTCACTGTTATTTTCTCCTCCTTCACAGACGCTGCCCAAATCAAATCCTAGTATACAAAATACCACTCTTCACATGCTATCATTCACACATAATAAAATAATAACAAACAAAAGAAAGTCCAAATAAAATCAACAGGATGAATTCTTCATACAGGCTAAATTCAAATGTTTTACAGTGACTGTAATGTTTGTGCCTCACAAATATGTTTTCTCACTTTGACCTAAGTTCAGCAGAGAAAGTACTGAAAGATGTTGACACCATGGAAGTAGACACACTTCCCTGAAAATGTTTATGAACATTACAAGAATTATTGGGCAAATTTGAAAAAAGTTTTAGATTTGAATTTCCACAGACCTTTAGGAAATGTTCTGAAAATTATAGCCATTATCTCCTTTTATATAGAAAATACATGTTTTAAGAGCTTAAAATTCACATGTACATGCAAAGCAGTATCTGTATTGGAATTAAAGAATAAAATAAAACAAAACACTTATTAGGGAAATTCAGACAATCTTGATTACTTTCCAACTCCCTCTTAAGGATCTTAGACTGTTCGCTTAAATTGTTCACTTTAAAAACTACAGCTCATTTTTAGATATGCATAAACATTCTAGATAATTAATGTCACAAGGGTTTTTTTGGCAGGTTACTGGATGTCAAATTACCAATCCTTAACATGCTTAAGGTCAATTAAACACATTACTCATACTTCACATTTCAGTTTCAATCATTCAGTTTAGGCACAGCATGAATCATCAGTGCCAGGCTACCCGTTTTGACAGTCACCCCTAATCAAATTTGTATTCACCATGTCTGACAGCAATTTGGGAACACAAAGTGTGACCTGTTACATCCATTTACGTTGCTAGTATTGTACTGAACCACACAGATGGCAACATCCACCCTGCAACTCATGCTGTAGGTAAAGATCAAAACAAAATTAGCTTCAGAGGTAACAACAGGCTGTGAGCAGGTGCTTTTTCCTTCTGTGGCTGCTATGGCTGCAGGAGCCTTGCAAAATCATTTCACCCTCCTGTTCACTGTCTAACTCCTTTCAGCATAAATCATCATTTTCCTCAGCATATATTTTTACTGTTTCTTTTTGGGCAGAAAAGGGAACATGCCCACACAAAGATAAAGAGACAATGCTGTTCAGCAGGATCAGATGTGACTTAAAACAGTGCAACAGGAATGATAGAGCACCACAGCTTGATGTTTTGGGTTGTTTTTTGAAGCTTTTCAGCAAGATCTGCTTGCAGATTGCAGCAAAGGAATATGGCAGTTTTGGCAACCTGTACCCAAAATGGCAGGGTGGCAAAGAGAAGGCTACACAGCACTGCAATCTGTGACCTCCCATCTGTGAAATCTGAGGATCTTTCCAATGTAATGTGTTAGCATTCAAAGATATGTTGAATGAACTTTAAACAACACTACTAGGCAATAACCACCGGTGGAAAATTATTTTACTGTATTGAGAGCTAACAATTTTTGACAGGACAGAGTAAGAAATCTTAGACCTGCAAAACAAGAAACCAGGAACACCTCACCTCCAAAGGGCAACTGCTGATTAGCACCACGCTTTAATGAGTATCAGATTAAGAATGCCTGGAACAGAAGTGAATGTTCCTGTGCTCAAATTGTTCATAAAAATGCTAACATGACACTTGAAATACAATTCCTTTTGCAGACTCATTTTCCTGTTCATTTTTGAAGACTATTATTGCAACTATTTAGGTTGGTTCCTTTGAGGTTCAACAACCATTTTTTCCCCTAAAACAGAACATATCACTAGAAGGTCAGAATCACTTTCAATAAAATATCCAAAATTCTGAGTGGCTTTATTATCTTTTATGAGCTAGTGGCACAAACAAAGCTGCTTAATATTGATCCCCCAGTAAAAAGAAAGCTTGTTTCATGGTGTGCATGTCTGTACATGCACGGAGAAGTCATGCCAGTGGCTCCTGGCTGAGAAATAAGCAAGCTGCAAATATGCAAAGATACAATACTGTATTTTTCTCATAACTCCCTTTACAGCTGATTTTACCCCCAAGGGATATGGGTAGCATCATACCAAATCCATGGATCCCTTTAGACAACTCTGTAACCCAGTATGCATCCCTACACTTGTATCAATAAAGCCTGAAACAATGAACAAATGAATAAATGTGCATATCAGTAAAACTGACATACATTTGCATAATACCTCTAAATGCGTCTCTGGTCCATACATGTCCCATATTTTTCTTCTCCTCACATCAATTCCTCTCCCTGAATGCTGAAATATTTGAACAAAAAGATTCAATTTAAGTACTACTATTAGCAGAAACTTCAAATAGGTTCAGCAAATGTACGTATTAACTTTGGCTATTTCATTCACACTAAAATTTAGACACATAACAAAAACCACCTTTGCCACTTTAGGCAGAAACTGAGCACTTTTATTCCCTTTCTTCCCCTTGAAATATGAAGAGAACTACTAGGAAATGTTAAGAATATATCTGGTTCAAAATTTTACCTGTGCCCACCTACTGACACTGCTCTTTAAAAATCTGTATCTCTACAAATGTGATAGCAGAGGTGTTGATTTTTGGTTTGTTTTTAAAATATCAAAACCTTTCACAAGGTGAGTACTATTGCAGCACCCACAGGGCTCAAAGACTTCCAACTACTGAAGCCCAAACACTTTTTTTCTCGTTTGATTTAAAGAGAAGAGGAAATAGACTGGAAACTAAAGCAAGAATGTGTAGTATTTGAAATTTAAGAACCTTGTGCAGAACAAAGCAAAATCAATTACCAAAAAAAACCTCTCATACATGATTTTTTTGACAGTCAATGTTTGTCAGCACTGAATGACTGAGTGACTGAAAAATCCACACAGGAATAGAAACCTTGTGCTAGGAGAACTCTGAACACTTCCCCACCTCCCCAATGACATCTCTTTATCTAATAAGAGATATTCATTTCCTCTATAAATTTTCCCATGTTCTCCCAAAAGTGGAAAATGCAATTTTCTGAAACAGACAGACCCAACATCGATGGATTTTGTTTAGTCTCACTTTTCTTTCATTGCTGTGTCAAAAACTACGCCTCAACAAATTGAATTATGCTGTTGCCACATTTTTACTCCCAAAAGTACAGTATGCTGTTGGGCATTTTTAATTAGGAAATCTCAGGACTGCTTTCAAAGATACAGAAAAATATATTCAGGACATCACAAGTCGAATTCAGTTTGGATAAAAATAAGTTCATGAACACATCTTGTGAGACTGAAGCTATGTCAAAATTCCACATTCCTTTTTGCAGAACTAAAATATTCCATTACTTTTTCTTTTTTGTCTTAGTTTCTTACCTCAGAAAACACAGTCCTGAATTTAAATCAAATACACTAATTAAGATAAATGAATGGTTTCTAGTCCTTTGGTAGGATTTTCTGTCAGTAACTAGAGTAATAAAATCCTGTTTTAGCAACATGAATTCATTTATTTTGGCTATTTGCATGCCAGATAAAAGGAAAGCATAACAAGAATACTGTCACTAGTTTTTAATAATTATTTTAAAAAGCATTCTATTTACCCCTTCATTGTTTAGAATATGAACCAGCAAACCATTTCCACATCCAAGATCTACAAATGATTGTTTCTTGGTCAGCCCTTTTTCTTTTCTCTCTTCTTCCCAAAGAATCTAAGACAAAAAACCAGAATATATTAGACTTCTGCTCTCAAGTTTCCCTATAAGTAACTATCAAAGATTATTGGAGATAAAAGGAGAAAGCTGGAAACACAGACTTGACAGAAAACATTCACTGTGCTCACAGTAAAATAACTTTAGAGACAAACAAACAAACAAACAGCACCACTGTTTATGGAGTGGAATAGGAATTATTTGCAAAATATCAATAGTTTCCCAAGTGCTAAGCACATCCTCCACTTTCTTTTGAATCACTGGGAGCTGAAATTAATCAGGGCTTTACAACTTTGGGCTAGAATGAGCATAAACGTAAAATAAGTTGCTAAAACAATGGGTGCAAGAGAAGAACAGTGGAAAGCAAGGGTATTATCAAGTAAATTGCATCAGTGTCTTTGCAAGTGACACCACAGTTGCATTTATATCCACTTTATTAAAGTAAGCATTGATGGCAGAGCTGAAAATAAACCCCAAAATATTCTTTGTAATCACTTGGTGATATACTGGCACATGTAACATCCCTTTTAATGAACTTTAAAGCAACAGTGTTTCCTAGCAAGTTAGCTGCCCCAAATTCTACACCAGCTAAGGGACCCCAAAGCTTTTATCCAAATTCTAGTCCCTGATCTGTACATAAGTAGGTATTTTTACACAGATATGTAATCCATAACTAAGAAGTGGCTATTTCTCCACAGAGCATGGATTAACCTTTATCACTTTCCAACTCTTTTTCCTTCAATAAGAAGTTAGAGACCACACATTCATAACTCTGCACTCTGATTTTTCCACTGCAAACACCAAAAATCCTGAAGAGAATTTACCTATGAAGATTAGTACTTGTAACATTGTCACTTTTGATTATCAGTTTTGCTACAGGGAAAAAAGCTGAAGATGAACATAGTCTGCTAACCTCATGGATTATGAGTTTAGATTTACCTATCAGTGCACTTTGGCATTCTAGGCAGTATCCCAGAAATTCCTGATTACCTCCTTCAGGGGTCCTACCTATCCTCCAATTCCTGTAGAGTTTTTCACAACACAATCTCAAAAGCTCCATCCTTGGCCATGCTCCTGGACAGTGGGTGAGCTCAAAAGGATTGATGAATAAAATGAGGTCACAGGTAGATGCCATTAACCCATAAGAACTTAACACAGGACCTACCTTTTCTTAATCACCTGTGTACTTCTAAACAATGAGCTTCAAACATCATCATATAGTTACCTGAACATCTTGCAGCAGATTAGGTTATTAATACCATACTTTAAATTTTCATTTACATAAGCTGTATATTGAATGACTTCAATAACTTTCTGAAAACTACTGCTATATTAGCCAAAACATAACCACTGCAAACCAACATTCACACCTATAAAAATGCTATCACTCCAGAATTTTCTTGTGGCTACAACTAAATTCCTAATTTTCAACATTGACTATTAAGATGGTGGTAAAAATAGTAAAGATGAGCCTATCACATAGCTCTTTCCACAAGCCAGTATCCAAGGTTCTAAGGAATTAAACACTTAATTATCAAAATAAATTAGTCCTCAGTGAGTACTGTAAATGAGCTAACTTACACACAAGTACTGATTTAGGTAAGATGCTACATGTATAGTTCAATAGTGTACCACACCCTGGATGGCAAACAAAAATATTTATGTGCCTGCCCTTTAAAAACCTGAAGTTTCTAAGAATTGCAGGTGGCAGAATTTTCACAGAATCTTAAGTAGGTAGATGCTTGAGGAAACTGCATCAAGCATTTATCTGCACTCCTAGCATCTGCAGTTGACCTTATTACATTTGAAAGTTGGGTTTGGAGCTGAAATTTTATCAAGGAAAGGCACAGCAGTGAAAAATCATAACTTTTTCTTTGTTCATAGTATAAAATGACCAAATAATAGAAAAATTTATAAAACAATCAATCCTAATATCCAATTGATCCATCTTATCACTTCTACAGTAATGTTTAGAATATGAACCAGCAAACCATTTCCACATCCAATATTATTTCTTTCTTTCTTTCTTTATTTATTTATTTCTTACTTAGAAATAAATAAATCAATCTTGTGTATGTAGATGATAAATTTTCTTGTGACAGAAGACTGCAAATCTTCATCATACCTTCTCAAAGAAGTTTTTGTTTACCTCTAAAATGATGTTCTTTAGAGAGGTTCTATTAGGACACAACCTTACAGAATATTATTAGGTAAAGAAATTCCCTACCAGCAAGTAAGTGGCAATGGCAACATCTTCATAAACAAATTTCTCAGGATCTGTCACTTCAGGCCACACCTTCAGGAAAAAAATAGAATAAAAAAACCAGATAAAAATTTATTCTCTGCATCATCTGAAGTAACCTCAAAGAAGTTCATACGCAGCAATCTGGATACTTATTCACTTCAGGAGGTTTCTGGACTTCACAGATTTTGCATTTTAACCTCATTAAAATATACCCAGAGAATATAAAGACTGCTTAATTCAACCAAACAATTAAGTTATGTGCATGTCACAAGTAAACAGCTGTATCTTTTGCTTAACTTTCTCATGAGAAAAAAATCTTATCAATACCTCTGCAATACTGAGAACATGAACATCAGTAAATTTCCTTTCACAATGGAATAGACCTAGAATTATCCTGGCACAACAGAACATGAAAAATCAAAATCTGAAGTAAGAAGAAAGAAAGTGAAAGTATTATTCCCAAGTGTTACTTTGTAAATGAAGAACTGAAACAAAGACTAAAATGCTCAACACCAGCAATTCTACTGTAGAACTAAAGACTGAAACGCTGCCTTACCCAAAACTCTAATTCTCCTCTCCTATGTATCTTTCTGTTAGTACAGAAATATTAACAATAAAACCTTTCAGCATTTCCACTGTATGTTTTACAAAAGCATTTACCATTTTTTTTGTTTGCAGCTAGAGCCAAGTTTGCAATACAGACATTACTTCATACAGCACTCTGTTGCTTTTCAGGATGTCCAGGATAAGGAAAAAAAAAAATAATACAACACTGCTCCTCTAAATCAAACACATATTAAGATAGCATCCAAAGGTTCTGGAGAAGGAGTTTTTTTACCTGTGCCTTCTAAAATGTGGATGACTATTTATTCCACTGACCTACTGCTTCCTTTTCATCATAAGTGGTACATCCTGGAAAATGCCTAACTCCTCCAAATGTTGTGAATTTGGCTCTAAATCCTGCTTTTCCAATTAAGTTCTTCAAAGTGCTAAACTGTTTTATTCTCCATATATACCATAAAACCTCCCAAAACACTAAACCAAAAAAAACATATATTATAATTCCATTGCTTCTTTTATTAAAAAGAATTTATTGAAAAGAGCAGAGTCATTACATAAAGTAAAAAAAAAAAAAGGATAATATCACTGTATTTACTGCTAAACTTACCTTCACCATCTCTTTGTACTTTTCTTTGAGGTCCTGATAAACCTTGGTGTATTTTGCAACCGAAATGAGTGAGAGTGTACTTTTAAACTCACTGGGCTTTTGCTCCACAGACCATTTAGCCAGTTTGGGTAAAAGTTCATTCCCAAGCCATGCCAATTTGGGGTACACAATTCCATCTGAAAACCAATCTTCTGGAAATGGAGCTACAACAGATACAGACCTTAAAAACAAACAAACAAACAAACAAATAACTTAGAATAAATACAATATTTCATTATTTCAGCTATCTCAAGTACAGAGAAAACAAGGATTAAGTGAAGAAAATCAGCAGGTCAGAGATATAAAACTAGACTGGAGAATAAGTAAATATGTAGAGAAACAAAAGGAAAATAAACCAGTGAAGTTACTGAATAACGGAACAGTTTCCCCCAAATTTTGTTAACTCATTATCTCTCAATTCAAACACTGTACAGGAGAGTCCAAACTACATTTAACACAATAAATGAGGACTCACATATGATGAGCAACCTGATTTCACAAGATAGCCAAACACTAAACAATGAAAGTCAACTTACAAAATTCCTGAAAAATAACAGGAAAATTTAGGGGAAAAATATTATTGTCACAAATAATTATTTCATCATCTCTAACTTTATTCAGATTTTATTAGAGCTACATCCCCAGATGCTCAGGACCAACCTGAATGGTCTACATTTCAGTGACTGAAGCTCAGTGGGTTTACAGCAACTCCAGTTTGATCCTCACCCTTCCTAACACCCACAGAACCTTTCACACAGGCACTGCTACATCCTCATGGTCAGAAGAGGCACATTTTTTCTATTTTTCCTATGTTCACAATGTTTACATTCAAAGGTGAAACTGGCTTGTTTTATGTTATTCAGGGTATTGTAGATGCCTCCTTTTAGAGAACACTATGCACTCATATCACACCAACACTGTAATTTACTAATCAAGCAGAAAATTATAAAGTCTAAATTGCCTACATACCACTAGTAAATCATTGTGTGACTCTTGCAATAACTTACTGTTTGCTTCATCTCTTATTCCCACACTTACCATTCCTCATCTTTTATGTGTTTAAGTTGAATTTGATAAATATTGCACTTTTTAACGATGTATTTTCCTTCACTGTTTTCCTCCAAAGGCAAAAAGGTCACAGTTCCATTGTAAACATCTGAAAAGGTATGCAAATAGTGGTTTATTATTTCACAGAGCAACCCATCCTGATTAGCACCAAAATGAACTGCCTGCAAATCAATGAGGCAAGATCTAAGACAACAGAGAAAGAACCACAATGCCAGGAACAGATCTGTTTCTTTGTGTTCCTGACATCTGAAACTACCAGATGACTTGAATCCTCCAAATTTAGCATTCTATTGCATGACGTTTCCAAAATATCTAGGGCTATTCAGGAATATTCATTTTCATCAAAACTAACTATGTTAATAAAGTAAAAACTAAGCAATAAGATTTTTCTAGTATGCAACTGCTGCTTTTCCATATCACACAGCAAATCCAGAGTCCTGGGAAGAAGGTATGTATGCAGTATTACTTCCTCTAAAAATTAAAAAGTCTTTTTAGCTATTGTTTACCCAGGGTGGTTTCTTCAGAATAACTTACTAAGTTCTCAGTTTTGAAAATGTTTTTTAAATTACCATCAAAACAAACATTCTTGCAACTAAAAATGCTATACTGGCTACATAATCAATTTTCAATGGACTCCAAAATTTTCTGAGTTAGACAAGAATTAATTAGCAATAGAGCAAATGTTAAGTCGTGCTATCTTGTTCCATCCTTACCATCTCTAACATTTTTTAATTGTAAATTAATTTTAATTTAATTTTATAAAATCTCCTAGGCTTTTTCTTAGAGATACACTCTATAGATGCAGCTCAGGAGTACCTTCTCTTAGCATCAAAAAAAAAAAACCTAAATCAAAACTGCAACATATAAAATTTTTATGAAGGCACCAATTTTTTTGAAGGCATCAGGTAAGAATTACAGGCCTCAAGAACATCCCAAGTATACCCCATAAATATCAATCTTTCTGAATTTTAAGACGAGTTGTTTCTGGGATTCTGACTCTTTGCAAAACATTACAACTAGAAATTAATCTGTACCAACATTTTTTCCAAAATTAATCTTAAAAATGGTGTCAAATTCTACCCTATGGAAGCTTCTTTATATTAGCAGGATTTATTGCAGCTTATTACCATCATATGGTGTAAAAAACCACCCCAAAGCAAGGCAAAACTAAGCTGAGCTTCTTTCTTGAGCAATAATAAACATTAAGAAAGTCGATACAAACACTTCCACTGGGCCAGGCAGGTGCCACAGCTGCCTACTCTTCTCAGTAATTCTGCATTTCCAAACACTACAGTCACTCCTTACAACCCGTCATCAGGTCTGCACTACGAGCAGCGTTTGTGCGTGGGCAGCTCACTCGCGCCAGGAGCTCCTCCTGAGTCTCACAGCTCTTTGGTCTCTGTAATTGGTATTGCTTAAACTTCAATGCTTCCTAGCGCAATAACGAAAGGTAAAAATAAACCCTAAGCACACAATCGGGACAACAGCCCATCTTCGTTCCCACAAGTAGGGGAAACGAAAGCGGCACTTCTCTCATCTGCGAGACAATCTCTGAGGGGATTAAGCCCGCGAGAGCTCCGGGCCCGGCCTCCCGCCGCCCTCAGCGCCGTCTCCGCTCACCTTGCACCGCCAGCTCCCGGGCCGGGGGCGCCGGGCGGCCGCGGGGCAGCAGCGTCCTCAGCACGGCGCGGAGCTGGCCGGGCCCGCCCCAGGCCCTGAGGGGCGGCGGCAGGTGCAGCTGGCCCCGCACCTCCCTCCAGAGCCGGCCCAGCTCCGCGGCCCCCGCCGCTCGCCCCTCCTGTCCGCCGCCGTCCCCGCCCGCCCCCGCGGCGGCGAAGGATGGAGGTATCTCCCCGCCCTCGCCGAGCGGCACAGTCCCCTCCGCCTGGACAGCGGCGCCGCTCAGCCGCCTGTTGACCACCTGCGGCTTCTCCAGCCACACGCGGACGGCCGCCCAGAAGCCGCGGGGCAGCGCGGCGCCGCCGGGGTCCCGCACGGCCGCCGTCCCCACCGGCCCCATCCACCGCCCGCTGCCGCCGCGCTGCGCCAGGGGGCGGAGAGAGTCGCAGGCTGCTCCCGTCAGTTCCCGGGGCGGAGACGGCGGCGGCCGCAGGTACGTACTGGGTCCCTTCGCCCTGCCTGCGGATCTGAGGGTCCAAGTGCCGCAAGAGACAGCCGCGATGCCGTCCTGCGGCTGAAAACACGGGGAGCAGCCAGCTCCCAGCAGGGCGTGAGGCTACAGGGTCGTCACCGCATGTGCAGCTCTGTTTGGGGAAGGTCTGTGCCGCTGTGACAGCGGGTGCAGGTCAGCTGTGTGAAAACTCTTCCTGAGAGCGAACTCTAGACCGGGGCGGCTGACTGACAGCGGACAGTCAGCCCGGCCCGTCAGGGAGATATCTCGGTACACCTTTTTTGGCAAATAACAATACGTTATGTAGCTGTTTTTGCCCTGTCTGAGCAGAAGCGAGGCGCCGCCGTTAGCTCGGGCCGCCCGAACAGCCGTCGTGCTTTGAGCCCGCACAGAAGCGGTTCGTGCCCTGCCTTGACCCTGCCCGGGGTTGTCCTGCCCTGGGCGACTGCCAGCAGCAGATTGCTCAGAAATGCAGAGCCCCAAGAAAATAAAACGTTGGTTATGTCATCTCATAGCTATAAGGGTGCAGTATCATTATTCTTGACAACTGTCAAGTGTTTGAGCTCTGTCATTGCTGTATCATTGTTACGTACCCTGCAAACTGACCTTTGCCCTCGTGATTTGTGACCCGATTTTGGTGCCCAGGTATGAGTTTGAATTACTAGGAGGAGCGCTTTCCACGGAAAAAGGTTTCCAACTCAACATTTTGCAGTGAAACTACAGCAGTTTTTTGCAAATTGAAAATAACACAGTTTTTACTTCCACTTTCACACACATTTCAAAATTTCAGAGCAAGCCTGAAATTAACACGTAAGTTATTCTTTAGGGCAGCCCGTTTTTATTTTCCTATTGTAACCACCTGTTTTGATTTCCTAATTCGTTTGAAACTGTTGACTTGCAGGCAAATTATATTAAAACATTGCATGAAGTCAGAGAATTTGTAATATACTTTAAGTACAGAATGATTTTTTATGAGCTCTTAGGTTTTCTCATTTGGGTAATGCCACTGATTTGCAATGTAAATAAAGTTAGATGCAATAGCTGCAGTATTGCAATGTAATTTTTTTTCTCTTGTATGAGTGAAAAGCCTCCAACTGCTGCCTAATTTACCCATTTTGCAGTTAGAAGTGTAGTTTCTGTTTGTTTGTCTGAAGGTTGAAATACTTTCTCAATGTCTTTTCTTCATTTTTTTCCCTCTCTTTCCAAACCTGTTGCTCATTACTAGAGCTACATCTTCCTAGAACTGGTTTGGAAGACACATGCAGAAATACTACCCTGCTGTTCTCTTGTGTTTGTTCTGTTCAGAACTGGAGGATGACCTCCATAAAAGGATAAGGTTGAAAGAAAAGAGAGGTATCAAGGAGATATATCAAGATGATGAGGGGGCTGAAATAGTTTCTGTTCTTCATTATGTTCATTGTCTGTACTGAGCCCTTGGCCAGCCCTGGGCCAGGATGTCCTACCTATACCTTTGAGTTGCTTTTTTCAGCCAGTCCCGTTAAATGGTGGCCAGCTTCTGCTGCCCTGTCCGATGGTTTCGCACCCTCCAGGCACAGCAGAGGTCTGTGTGATGGCAGGGATGGCAGGGTGAGCTGTGAGCAGCAGAGGGCTCTCCAACACCAGTTCTGGAGGCGGCAGAGCATCAGCCTCTACTGCTTTGGGCCAGGTTCTAATGAAAAGTTAGAGTCTCTTCTCCTGAACCAGTGCAGTTGTAACTACGGACAGGGAAATTCTGCAGTTTTGTAGTGCTCTTGCCTGACCCGTGGATGCACACAACAAGTTGCCAGCAGACTTCATGGGGCCTTATTCCATTTGATGTTTAAGCCATGTTTTTTTCTCGCCTGGATTTTTTATCACCCCATTTCTTATTATGTGGTATGGTGATAACCAGTGGTGTCCTTGTTTCATATTTAGCTCATATTTTAATAACAAAGACAATGTAACTCATTTACATCAATCAAAGGCATTTTTTCTTACTTTGTATCAAGCCAGTTGAATTAGAAAAATGGAAAAGCAAGCCTTTAGTTGCCTCTGCAGTGCTGCACTCATACATTTAAAAAAGTCCATACATTTAATTAGCAATTCTTTTAATTTTTTTTATAATTAAAAAAGAGATATCTGTGGTGCATCAGTTTGTGTTTTATCTTTTCTTGTTTGCTGCAGTTTAGCTAACAATGGCATCCACACTGAATAAGAAAGAAATGACTGGGAACCAAAATTCATGGGATAGTTTGCTACCAGATTTCCCTGAAGGCCCACTCTCCAGATATCGTAAGAAAGCTTCCTTCAACTGGAAGGAGATGGCAGTGTTCATAGATGGTGAAGATATCATCCAGCTGAAGGTAAATTATGCAAGAATTGTAAGTGTGTTATAATTGTGGAGGTATCAGTAGAAGTAAGTATGTTTGGTTTTTGTAAGGGAATATAGTTAATAATACTCTGTAAATATGAAGCATGAAGAAATTTGATTTGCATAGCAAATCTTCAGAAAAGAGCTGAATTTTTAAGCAATCTACTCTGCTCTCTCATAAGACTCGTTTAATTACTGAACGTCAGTACAGGGGAGACTAGGAGGTGCTACATTTCAGAACTTGAATGTTCATTTCAAATGGAAAAAGAACTATATTCTACCATTTTTCTTCACTCTTTGCATTAAATCACAGATCCCATGGTTTTGCAAGGCACTTATGCAGAGCTGAGTTGAAGCCACTATCAAGCAGTATTTCTATTTTGCTTTGACCTAATTTTCTATGATGTTCTGTGCTTACATTAATGCTTATGTGGCACTGCAGTTGGAGATTAGCATGTGAACCTTGCTGAAACCTAACCCTACCAAGAAAAGAGATTAACTGCAGTACAAGAGGTGGTGTGGAAATGCATGACTTGGAGATACAGAAGGAGAAAGAACTAGCTTTCTGAAGGTGGTGTAGATTTACATGGATTTAAGCTAATCTTGAATCTCTACCATAATTATAAAAGTCCTAGCAGGTAGATCAGGGAAATCAAAAAGACCTGCTTCTGCATCTGACTGGTGTGTGTTAGAGCACAGAAAAAACCACAAGTTCTCTGTGTCTGAAGGACAAAGCTGTGTGGGCATGTTTACACCGAGAAAGAGTGTATAGGAAAGCACAGGAAGTCTGGATTTCTTCCTTCTTATGTGAATGACATTTAAGATGTGGATATCTTCCTAAAGACACAGCTCTGGGATAAAAAAAATGCCATAATATATTATTTAATACAAAAAGGATCCAAATTAAAGCCTAAAATATGCACATCCCCACGTTGAAGGGCTGCATATGATGGTTCCATTAAATGGAGCCGTTTTTTAATTTCATTTGGGAACAAAGCAGTTGTGGTAGCTTAATGGCTTTACCATCATGGCATGTTTCTAACTGAATGTAAGTCCTGGAGTTTTACCTTTATCCTCAAACTGAGGGACTTTTATCACTTAGATTCTGCCAGCAGCTTCCTATACTGAAGCTGCTACACAACACAAGTAAGTTTTACCATACTGTTCCTGCAAATTTAGAGTGAATCAGTGAATCACTTCATGGTGTAGGAGATGTCATAGAATTTTGCTGCATGAGCTGTTTATATGACAGACCATTTATATATATTTTCTAATTCTCTGGAATTTTTGGTTTATAAATTTAAACCTTCCAGCAAATGATTGTAGTTTGAGACCTAGTGTTACTCTAGAAGAAAGTTAACTGGTTTTGTTAATGCTTTTAAGTTAATATTCTCATGTCAGTTTTTTCCCCTCCAAGAATAGAATCTTCTCTGCTCTGGAAAATGATCCTCTCTTTGCACATCATCCTGGAGAAGATTTGTGCCGTGAGAAATATCAGGAGCTGACATTCCTGCGCTGTAAAAGATTCTTTGAGTATGATTTCCTTACCCAGCAAGAGGTGATAGAGAACCCATTAAGGTGTTTTAATATGGTGCTCTGTTTAGGAATGTACGACTGGTCTCCATGTCTCCAGTTTGTCCTACATTGTGCTGTAAGTACAGTTCAAGAGCTATAGAGGTGTATGTATAGTATGTTTTAATTTAGGTAACTTCTAATACTGTAATTCCATGGCTTTAACTTAATAAAGGAAAGGAGGTGAAACAGTACCAACAGAGATACAGAAAAAAAATTTTGATGCCTCCTTTTGTTTAGTCCTCTGCCTTATCTCTAGGGCAGCCAAAGAACTTGGTTGTTGGTGGCTGTGTATTTGCTAAAGATTTGCAGGTATCAGAAACTTACCTGCTCTAACCCCAGTGTCCTAATGAAGGGCAGAATCCAGAAGGAATGGAAAGCAGTTTAAAATTTCTCACTGGCATCCGTGGCTGAATTCTGTTAATCAGTTGTTTCCCAGATGGGTCTCTCAAAAAGAATGCTCAACATAACTGGTCAAATATTATTAGTTTAATTAATTAATTAATTGTTACTATTCACATAACTGGGGAGCATCTAGGAATTAGAGTTTTGTTGTGTGAATATCCATGTGAAAACTGAAGGTAACTTTCAAATCAGCATTCTTGTTTCATCCTGAAGCAGCTACCTTCAGTTCCTCAGTTAAATGAACTAAATTAGTATTTAAGTTTTCTTTTGCTCAAAGGAACATCACTAAGGACAAGTAGAAAGTATTTTTAAGCATCTGTAATGAAGGCTTGAACAGGTTAGAGCTGGGACAAGTCATCTGTAAAGAGGCATGACAAGACCAAATCCTGACTTTACACCCTCAACTGCAGTCTAACCATAGTTCACTGTGCAGCCCACTTTCCCTGGTCTCTTTACTGGACATCATTATTAAAAATCCTGTGGAATTTGTGCTTTACATCACAGGACACTGATTTCATTTATTACTCTGTTTTTACAGGTATTTGCAGGTCCAGTTATGAGTGCTTCTAAGAGATTTGCACACATTTTGAAAGAAACTTATAACATGGAGGTAATTTTTTCTAATAATTTCTGAGAAATGGACACTATTAGAATTGTGTCACTATTAGTAGTTTTGTGTTATTTCTGATCTCTTTACATACCTAGGTACCTCTAAATAGCAAAAGAAAAGACCATGCAGCAGATTCAAGCTCTGAGCTCTGACTGTCCTCACTACTAGCTCATAAACCACTTCCTGGAGATGTTTTAGACTGTCCAAGTTAACATGCAGACAAAACTGACAAGATTTGGGTACTTTTCCCAAAAGGCAATATAGAAGACATTACACCAGTTTAGGCTCTGTCCAGAGTTAATTAAGAGTATCCTACTAGGATACACTTAAACCTAGCATGCTGCTGTAAAAAATTCCATTCTAATGCTCTAAAATGGAAAATAATAATGTCTTAATCCCAAACACCACATGGAGTTCAGTGGGACTCAGGACCAAGTACTCTGCAGAATAAATGCAGCCTTATACAGAAGGTGCCAATCCTAAACAGTTTCTCCAGTCTAGGCCATGTGGCAGCATTCACTGCCTGGCCAGACCCTCTTTGATTTTGCAAGATAAATATTCTGAGTGCACTTAAACTGAGCTTTGTGCTTCTTTTGTTGCTCTTTATCGCTTCCTGTTGTTGTTGGTTTTTTTGGTTTTGGGTTTGTTTTTTTTGTTTTGTTTTGTTGGGGGTTTTTTTTGGTGTTTTTTTTTTTTTTTTTTTTTTTTGCCAGGTTACTCTCCAATAGCTGGATTTGAAATCATTTGAAAGTCTTGTAGTTTTAATTAATGCAATAAAATGGTCTTGAACTGTGCCCTGTATCTCCTTATTATTTAGATTTTTGGATGTTTTGCTCTGACTGAACTCAGCCATGGAACTAACACCAAAGGCATACGGACTACAGCCACGTTTGATCCCAGCACTCAGGTTAGTCCCTGACACACACTGTCAACCAGGCTTCCTTTCCATACAAAACTGGGTAAGAGGGAGTGGTCCTGCAGAGGCTTCAGCTTTCACAGCAGAAACAGCTCTCTCAGTTCCATGCTTGAACTCACAGCTCAGTTTAACCTAAGATCTAGGAAATGCTTCCCAGTCCATTAATCTGCTTTTCTTCTTCTTTTGACTGCTTAAATGAGCAATTTAAAAAGCTGCATTTCAGGCTTTACAATGAGGTAATGAGCTTTTGGAACTCTAAATTTTTTTCTTACTACATGTGTTCTCTCCACAATAAGAGAGATCTCAGATGCTGGAATGCAGTACAGAATAAAATCCTGGCAGTTAATGAATGTTTTCAAAACATTGCCAGGGTGATGAAAAAAAATAGCTGTGACCTGATTTTTATTATTTATATAATTTTCTTTTTCTTTCCTGACTACAGGAATTTGTCATCAATACACCTGACTTTGAAGCTGCAAAGTTCTGGGTTGGTAATATGGGGAAACATGCCACTCATGCAGTTTTGTATGCCCAGCTCTATACTCCTGATAGAAAGTGCCAAGGAATACATTCCTTTATTGTACAGGTAGGGTGGAAATACTACTAATCCTTTTATTTTTTTGGGAAAGAGTGGGTTCAAACTAAAGACTTTGTTATGCTGTAATTTATACCTGACCAGCAGATTCATTATTTAATGCTTTTACAGTTTATTGTAATTGTAATTAGGATACTTTTTTTAAGCGTTCACTGATATTTTGAAGGTTGTAGAGCTAGTTTTATACTATCAGTTTTCTGCAAAATCTTCTGAAAATACAAAAGACCTGAAAAGTCTCCAGATGATCATGGTACGTATATAGTTAGAACTCACCTGTGTTGTATGAAGTCCTGAAAATCTTGCATGGGGCTTAAGATGATTTATGTCTGCTAGTGTTGCAGGCTGATCTGTGTGAAATCTGAAAAAGTTCTACCACAGAAATCATTTTTAAGATTAAAGGCATCAGAAAATATATCAGTGCGACAGAAAACCTGTACGTAATAGAATGAACTAGTTCCAGACTGAACAAAGTTTTTTACAGAATCGGGGAATATCTCAAAGCTGATTGTTACATTACAATTCCACTGATTTCTGCTGTGTCTGTGTACACCTGAAGGAGGTTTCTGTGGCAGTCTGATGAGAGAAGTCATCAGTGTTAAGGGATATTTAATACAGTGATGTAATTATTGTCATCTTCCAAAGTAATTTTCATTCAAGTATCTATGTCCTGAATGAGAGGATGCATAAGTACAAGTTATATCCAGGATTATGTGCTTGAAAGAAACAGAGATATCTCTTTATCATTAATAACAAGGTACAAGTTGGGAATATTTTCAACCTTTGAAAAATTCAGCAACTAACTTTCATTGTTTCATTGCTGAAATGTTTTGTTTCACTTCTCTACAGATTCGAGATACAAAAACTCTCCTACCAATGCCAGGTGTGATGGTAGGTGACATAGGAAAGAAACTTGGGCAGAACGGGTTGGATAATGGGTAAGTCAATATATTTGAAAGAGAAAAAATTCTAGGTTATGTCACCATGTAGTGGTGCGAAGATTCCCCTGTATCTGTTCTATCTTTACTCCTGAAGTGTTCACCAGTGGTTTTAAATTGTTGATATTTCTTAAAAAAAACCAAAAAAACTCAACAACCCAGACTGAAAGATCTTGAATTTCAGTATTTTCTATCTTAATAAACAGCCTTTCAGCCTTTCACACTCTTTAAAATCTGAAGTGCTCCTGGTATTCTGTGAATATCCCCCAGCAGTCTTGCAGTTATAGACTCTTCAACAATAATAATGGAAAAAAAATCTAATAAGTTCTGAGTAAAGAACTTTATCAGCCTGGGTGTAAGACTATAATTATTTTTTCTGCTGACTTCCAGCCCACAGGAAGGCTAGTGGTGGTCCCCAGACAAAGTTTATTTTCAGTAAAGATTAAGATTAGTGAGACCGAAGAGAGAAACTGTGTATCTTTTTTAAACCATGGGATTTCTAGACTGTAGCCAAGAAAGAGAAGACTAGTTATTTTCTTGTTTATTATGTGTGTATAGTTGAAATAAAAAAGTACCTGGCTCCATTTCTTAGTCATGGACTCCAAGGGTCTTTCTGTGTCTGCTTTACTAACCAAAGGTGTCTGATGGGGAGGAGATACAGTGAGAAAACAGAGGTAGATTTCTGAATTAAATAGTCATTATGTAAAAATTATTTAAACTCTTGCATTAGTTACGTAGCTCTGTATAAGGACATAAAGGTATAAAGACATAAATTTTAAATAGTAAAGAAGGTTTTAATTTCTTTATGCCTCAAATTTTCTTCTTTCTGTTGTTTCGGTTTGTTACAGATTTAAGTATTGTCCTCCAAAACAGAAAATAGCAGTAAGCACAGTATAGATATCTTAAAGTATCCTGGTTTCAAATATTATGCCTTTGACTGTCTTTCCAGAAGGTTGTAGGAATTTTATGGTTATTTAGGTCATTGGCATTGATTCTCTGGTTCCTGAAGACACCAAAAGAAGAAATAAATTTAAAAAAACCGAAACAACCCAAAATTAATTTATAGAGGAAAACTGTAAGAAAGACTTGGGAAAGAGGCATGTGTAAGGTTTGGTGGGTATTTTTTCCTGCTTCTGCCACCAGATGGCACAGCAGCATGGGCCTGAGTAATCTAAATGTTATTCAACTTCGTTTCTGTATAAGTGTATAAATTCTGCTGTTCATTCTTATATTGCAATATAGATTTATGTAAAACACGGGAAAGAAGAGTATGCTTGTTATATGACTTTAAAATGTATGTAATTTTAAATCCATTTCTCCATTATCTACTGGGAAAAATAGAGTTTTTCTTAAAATACTGGTAATTGAATAATTAGAAATTATAATGCATAAAATGCTCTTTAAATGAGATACCAGTGACTTCCTATCTTAATCTCAGATGGAGTCCCTTATCTTAGTTGATATCATATGTAATTTAAAGCAGTCATAGGACATTCCTGTTTACTTTGTATATGTTATTTTTAAAAAATTATTATGTTCAAACAGTAGTGCCCAAAGAGCCCCAGTCTTGGATATATATCTCTTAAGTATGCATTAAGACAGTCCCTGCATTAGAAACCTTAAGACAGCATTTGCAGATTAAGAGAGAAGGATGAGAGAGCCCAAGGTTACCCATAGATACCCCTCATTCAGCTAAATACTCTGGGTCATTTCTTCCTAAACTACCTCAACTACTTTATTTTTGGAGAGATCTAAGAATAGAGGGAGGCCAACATTGTTCAAAAGAACCAGGGAACCAGGTTTTGTTCTGCAACTTTACTGCTCAAACTGAGATGTGAGAAGTGTCAGGGCTTGTAGATATCCACTCTCAGAGGTACATGAAGGTCTGGATGGGGACTGGAGAGGAAGATCTGCACTTGTTTGCAGAGACAAGCCATGCCACCCTAGGAAATGGACTCTTGGTTGCATGATCTCCAAGATGCCAGGATCCACAGGGAGATATTTCACCAGATACTGCCTTGTCAAGGTGTTCTCCTTGGCCGTTTAGCAATCTTACACCTTCATTTATCCCAGAGAAAGCACAGACTTGTATATGGAAAGGAGAAAACCTTCCCTTATGCTGTGGCTACAAGTATTAGTCTCCACTACATGCATTGCCAGGTTTTTTTAAATGTGTGTGTGAAGTCTGGTTCAACTGCCATGAACACTTAGTAAATCAGGTCTATTTCCATATAGTTACACTCAGGATATGTTGTCACAGTGGGGATCAGAGTCTGAAATCTCTGACAGAGATGTTTGATTTTGTTCCTGTGCATCAAGAAATTTATACTAATAATTTTCAATATGGATACAGAGAGTTAAGTTCCTGGACACTAATGAAGGCCATGGGGAAGAAATTCCAGAGCTTCCTTGGAAAATGCTATTGATTTATGCTATGTAAGAAAACAGTAGTTAATTGTAGTTGTCCATTCTGGATTTGAAAAACAATCTCTTGGGCTGTTTGGCTGAAAGCTGGTTTCCTTCTAATGCAGAATGTTTTTAGTAAGAGAAAGAATTTCAGAACTAATGTGGGGCTTTTTGTAGTGTAAATCCATTTCTAAAATTATCTTCCCAAATAATTCTCATACTTTCATAATTTGAATGTTCAAAAGTCTCACAGAATCACTAGGTTGGAAGAGACTTTCAAGGTCATTGAGTCCAAACCATGCCCTAACACCTCAACTAAACCACAGCACTGAGTGCCACATCCGGTCTTTTTTTAAGCACATCCAGGGATGGTGACTCCACCACTTCCCTTGATGGACAAGTCCACTCTTTATCACTCTTTTCATAAAAAACTTTTTCCCAATATCCAAACTATATTTCCCCTGGCCCAGGTTAAAACTGTATCCTCTCATTCAGTCAGTTGTTTCTGGAGAAAGAGACCAACCCCACCTGGCTACAACCACCTTTCACGAGGTTGTAGAGAGTGACAAGGTCACCTCTGAGTCTCCTTTTCTCCAGGCTAAACAACCCCAGCTCCCTCAGCAGTTCCTCAGAGGGCTTGTGTTCCAAGACCCTCACCAGCCTCCTTGCCTCCTTTGGAAGTGCACAAGTGTCTCAATGTCCTTCCTGAACTGAGGGGCCAGAGCTGGACACAGCACTCAATGTCCTTCCTGAACTGAGGGGCCAGAGCTGGACACAGCACTCAATGTCCTTCCTGAACTGAGGGGCCAGAGCTGGACACAGCACTCAATGTCCTTCCTGAACTGAGGGGCCAGAGCTGGACACAGCACTCAATGTCCTTCCTGAACTGAGGGGCCAGAGCTGGACACAGCACTCAA